>JZKD02S1976479.1:1015430-1030117 GCA_000966675.3 Picea glauca
GCCTTTTCTGATGCAAGCCCAGGCCGGTAGTGATGGAGGCTGGTACTGCTGGTAGGACAAGTCCGACTGAGAAGAAGAAAAGAAGGGCCCTCAAGGGCCATGCTCAAGTCAATCTTCTCTCGTACTCCATGTCTAGGACCATGTGGGCCTCGAGACATGATCTCCTAGTTATCCCTAGATATCGGGGATAACAAGACCAAAACCAATGAGATGGAGATGGATTGAAAATTATTTCCTCTTTCAGAACTTATGTGAACCTACTGTCCTGAGGCCTTTTTAACTTCAAGAGTACCCATAGTTTCGTCATGTGCAATAACTATGACCACCACTAAAACATAAAGACCATTCATGGGTGTTGTACCATTCTTAGCATATCTAACCTCTATTGTATCGTGTGATATTAAGTTTGTCATAAAACATATGCCCTCATTGTGTAAGCTTGTATCAACCACCAACCTCAGAAGGAACAAAGAGCACTAGGTAGTGACGTTGAAGACCATATTACTTGTTATCATACTGATCATAATGACACCCCATCGAGAGGCCATATTTTATAATTATGATATATATCAAGAAAAAAAAATAAATTTAAAAACATATCTATTATGAAATCTTCATAATCAAAATGTTATATATATATTAATGATAATTTTTTTAACAAGATATTAATAAAGATTCAAAAATATAATTTTTTTATCAAATTAGTAAGCATATCATAATTTTTATACATACTTGAGCAGGTGTAATGGTTAAGAACATGTGTTTCCTCTTAAAAAATCACAAGTTCAAATCCAGAGAAAAGTAAGATATGTATATCTCCATAGACTTTAGATTATAATTATTATTATTATTATATCAAAATAAAAGTTTTATATCTATAATAAATTTTTTAACCTATTTATAAATATTAATAAAAATTCAAAAATATAAATTTTCTAATCAAAACCAGATCGAGATCGTCATGTAAAAATGCCAAACATATATATGAAGTACCAAAATCAGCAATCAAATAAGTGAAATATAAGTGAAAAGAATGAATCCAACTCCAAAACAATTAATTTCGAAAAATGTCTACGGATTAAATATGCATTCCTTTCTCAACAAATAAATCTTTCATTCTTTTATGATATATAGTTCGTCATCTTTCTCAACCTCTTTGGCTTGTCCCTATTTCCATATGTGTGATAAATTGAATCACACTTTAAATATTGAGAAATTAGTCGTAGACATTTAATTGAGGTTAAGGAGGAACTCATATTTTTGTTTTCACTAGTGTGTGTAAAATAAACAACGGAGACTTATTTAGTTGCATGAAGGATGGATTCTAAGATGGAAGAATAAAAGCCTCTAAAGAGTGGATTGGTATAAAAATCATTAACGGAGACTTATTTAGTTGCATGAAGGATGATTCTAAGATGGAAGAATAAAAGCCTCTAAAGAGTGGATTGGTATAAAAATCATTTGATAAGTTGGAAAGTAAAATTTAAGGTTTAATAAAAACATATTATGTACTAGGAATTGAAGTGAAAACCATTTTCTAAAAACAAATACATATGTTATTGATCATAATTTTATTAATAAAAATAATTTAATTTTTTTTAAAAACAAATTCCTCCAAACATAAATTCCCAAAATTAAAGTCTTGTTGAACCTTCCTCTATATCTCTTATAAATATAAAATTCCCAAAATTAAAGTCTTGTTGAACGTTCCTCTATATCTCTTATAAATATAAAATTCCAAAATAGATTTCAAAATAGTAATCTACGGAGTATTGAAACTATCGTTCTTGCTACTAATAAAAGCATCATGAAAATGATCATTGAGGTGACCATCTAAGCACTTCTAAATATGTTAGACCCTTGTTTTAATAGTAAACTAGTTTTTGATAGAGCATTTGCTTCTTTATTCCTTTCCTTGTAAATATGTATGAAGAATATTTGATTCAAAGTTGAGTAGATGAGTTTGGTTTCATTTAAGATTGGTCACAAAATGTAGTTGTCTAAATTATCATTCTTAAAACCTACTTCATCACTAAGTAAGAGTCACCAAATATATGGATATATGTGCTCCTTCATCACTAAGTAAGAGTCACTAAATATATGGATACTTTGTGCTCCCTTCTTCATAGAACGGGATATTGTCATCTTAAAAGTCAAGTTATGGAAAATTGTTTGATAAATTGTCCAAAATAGCTTTGGGCTTTGTGCAAGTTAATGATTTCCTCTCATAACACTTTAATTGTAATGGAAATCTAGAAAAACGAAAATCTGTTGACTAGGATAAATTATTAGAGGTACATGCACAACTTATTAAACTACGGTGTAAAAAAATTTAAGAGATATACCAATGTAACTAGCCTATAATCCATGAATACATAACCACCGATCTTTCCTGAGGAGATGACATGCATGAAAAGTGAAAAGGACTCATTAGTGAAGCTATTGTAGACAAGTGTAGCTCATTCCTTGAAGTCCCTAGTCATTCTGTTTTAAAAGAGTAAATTTACCTGTTATTTAGAAATATACAATGTCCCTTTAAAATATCAATAATTTAACTTTGGGGATTTATACCATAACATTTAACATTGAAGCCTAGATGATGGTTTTGTCTATTTGTTCATGTTGCAAAAACTCCTTAAATAGATTTTACGATTCGCCTAATCTAAATTAGTAGACGATGAAACTATTATTTATATAGGTATACTATTTATAAATCATGATATTTAGTGTAATATCTTATAGTTAAAAGTTGTTTTTTTCCATACTTCATCTTTATTAATACATTCATATAACATTTGATTCCTTTGGGAGGATGTAAAATTGCCCAAACATTTAAATTTGGGATGGTCATGTAACTAGAAACTAATGCTATACCATTCTCAAATCTATACTAAACTCGACAAAAAATCAAATTCCACTATATGGTGTGTATTGGATTAGGCATATCAAACTTTAGATTTAGTGATTGAAATCTATTTCAAAAATAACATGAGCTATCAAGAGAAATCATGTATTTGAACATAATGAATTACATAATTAGTATTCAATCATCCAGGATTATGTGGCTTCTATTAAGGTAGATCCCAACTTCAAAGTAGCTATGTCTATAGCCATATTTGATTCTCTACTTGAGTTGGGTGATCCAATCAAGGAAATGACACCCAAATTCCCTCTTGCATGGAAACACAACAATGTTTCAACTTAGAAAGCATTTATGTAGCCTCATGTACTCTACAATAATTGTACATGGAATCTGTCATAAGTTTGGGTTGTATTGTAGACATATTCCATGGGTCAAAATGACTCTTCAAATTGTTAAAATTATGTAGTTAGAGGGAGACAAAAACCAACGATTGAGAACCACTGTTAAATCCATCGATGACAATCGATCGAATTGATTGTGGTTTTTGTGAACTGAGGAAATCCATAAGTCAATCATGTCAAAACAATATTTTGATTCTATTATACTGATCGATGCTACTTCTCCCACTATCCACCTGTGCCAAATGTTTTGAGAAAAGTCTAGAGAAAAATGTTTCAAACTATTATTTTCTAGAGTTTAAAGACCAAGTCAATACCAATATAATATTGAGGAATGTTTCAATAATTAGATTAACTAGTGTTAAAACCTAGACAACACCCCATTTTATGAGTAAAACCCCAAGTTTTAATCCCTAGATATTGGATTATTACATTTATAGTATTATAATTGTATGTTGTCTAGAACCCTTCATGGTACCCTTTCATTCTAATTGTACCCTTTGTCTCCTATATATATATATATATATATCGAGGAGACCTAGTCCTAGGATCATACTATCTAATATCATATTGTATTTTGAATTGGATATAATGTGAAAGGAGGTTTCCCCCATGAAGTGGAATATACTTCATTGACTTTTTATCATTTTTAAGGCATTAGATCATAATATTTGGTATCAAAGCATTGGTCCTAAGGTTTTTTTTCTTCTCGAAGAAATCCATCTTAGCATTTTCTCTATAACTTTTTTTCTACAATGATTCAAACATCAAAACTTAGAGGATATTTATAAGACATATCAAGGTATCTCTGGTGAAAATTTTAGCTTCTAGGTCATTATACTTTTGAAGTGTCATAACCTTAATTTCCACCCTACGAGGATAGAACATAATCTAGTAGAAAATGAATTCGAAGACACATCTCTAGCTCAAGATTTGGGACATTTTTTTGGGTCGATGTGGGTCCTACATGAGACACCAAGCAACGATAGTTGCATGCCATATATAGTGAAACAAGAGATGATCCATGCAACCTTCTATAATCATAGAACTAAAAATTATTTGTATCTTTGTGTCATGATCCTTAGAAATCACATCATTTGAGTATCCATCATGTTATACAAGATCTAGAAGCTCTCTCAAGCCTCTTCCAAGGATCTATATAAATATGGAAAGTCTTGAGCACAAGGGGAGAAGAATCATTTGCAGAGTTATGTTATCCAAATATAGAAGAACTTCTCCTATTTAGAGAAACCACAATCAAATTTCGTAGTTTGGTTAAGAAGTCGAGGAGGAGCATGGAGTAAGGAGGAAAGGGGAATGCATCTACATCCAAGGTATGCTAATTGATGTGTTTTCTAAATTTCATTCATAGATCACTGGTTTTCCCTTAAATATGTTTGTATCTAATTTAAAAATGCTTAGATCTGATCTTATAATGCATAGATCAGGATAGATCTATTGGATTTTACTTTCCTAACACTAGAAGAATAATAGATCGATATGTGTTTGTCTCATTGTTTGCGGGAAATAGATTGCAGGAGATGGATCTAGATCTTAGGAGCTACATCATCTAGATACAGAAGGACAATTGTTGATTGAAAGGTATATTTACCACCCTTCTTGGTTAAAAGGAAAAGAATTTTCTTGCATCTACGGAAACCAGTAGAAGTATATCCCCATTGTCTATCTAGGATCAATAGGAAGTCACTAAGGAGATCTAAATTACCATACTGATGATATTTATCCAATAACAGAATTGACAACTCCATTGGGGAAGATTCTTTGATTCTTCTTTATTTTAGAATTCCTTTCCAAATCACCCTTTTTTTTTGTTTTTGATTTGATTTCTATCTTCCCTGTTACTCCTCCAGAGTATAGGTCTCTCAGATATGATTAATTTGAGGAAAATTTGATAGATCTGAAGAAGATCATTCTATTTAAAAAATAATTTTTTCTGTAGTCATCACTTGTTGCAATATTGCAGTCACATAATGCATTGGTTGTTGCACAACTTGTTTCCCATGATGATCCTTGTTAGATATAAAAAATGTAGAAATGGCAAAATTTTGACATTATATCTGTCCTATCCAATCCATGAGGTCTCTGTTGATCTATTATGTAAATATATTTCCTTGTTTGAGTCTTGTTCTCAACTAATTTTTTTTCAATTCCTATTTGGAGTGTGTTTGTGTGACATGTATGGATTGCTTGATTAAGTTTGTTTAATTTTTAGTGATCCATTCATTTTGGGAAGTGAACCCAACAGATTTGAGTAGATATGGTAATGTTATGATTTGATTTCATTTGGTTTATCCTCTTTTGATTATTCTTCCTTACTAGATCCTTTCTTTTTGAGTTTTGGGTTGACATCCCATGTAGACATTGAAGTGTGCCAAGGGTAATCACCACCAATATCACACTACCCTCTTCTTGTTGTCGATTGGCTTTGATTTTCTTCATTATTTTCTTAGCATAAATAAAAAAAATTAACTTCAAAAGAAGGAAAAAGACAAAAATAATTGCATGCTTGTGAGCTTTTGAAGAATTGGAAAAAAAGTTCATAGGCAAAGAGTTTGTGTTGAATTCATGTCAAAAAAATTTATCTGAATTGTGTGTATAGTTGCTCGATGTTTGAGGGGTGCTTTGTGAAGTTTACAAAGAAAAGAGAAACCTATTTCCCTCCCATAGCTATAATTCATTGAAGTGAACAAATTACATTGGAATCTTTTCATTGCTTGGTTGGGTAAGGAGTGATAAACAACTTAAATGGTTTCATTCATTTCTCTTTGACATAAACAACATCCATAAAAAAATTTGTATAATCTAAAATCTATTAGAAAATTTTCTTTCTTAGTGAACCAACATTTGATAGGCTTAGAGCCTTGGAATAGTATTGGATAGTAAACTCTCCAAGGCCACCAAAATGAAACCTATAATTCATTAACGAGTGTAAAGTCCATTTTTTCAACCAGTGTGTTGAGAAGATCCTCTAACACAGGAGTTAAGCATGAGGTCACATCGGGGCAAGTAGGGAGATTATCCCTCTCTAATTTTTTCAGTGTTTTGCGGTATCATTTCGACTATTATGTATACGTGGGTTTCGTTGGTGCCATGCCTCTATGTGAGGTAACACCTTTGAAGCTTAGGGATTGCTTACCCTGCCCTTATGTGTGGTCGAACCTACAACTATTCTCTCGGTCATTAATTGTGAGGTGGTATCCTTAGTGACCATTCCTAGGTATCCAATTGAGGTGATTGCAGGTGCGATGTGCCTGTATTTCTTGGGGAAAACATTCATTCATGATCTAAGTTCCCCTAGAGGGTTCTCGCCTTAATAAATGGTCCTTCCACCAATCAGGGATGTTTCGCATAGTTCATTGTAACTGCTCCTCATACCTTTTTTATCCAATATTATTGGGACCTCATCTGTCATAGATGGATGGTTTTTGGAAGACACCCTAAGACATTGGTTTTATTTTTGTTGTCCTAGATTTTATAGGCATGTGCTCTTTGATTCAAAGTCTAAAAAAACCTTAGTTTGAATTGTGTTTGATTTAATTTTCACATATTTTTTTCACTGTGGTTGAATACCGCATCAGTTCTGTCGATTATGAGGAGTAGAGCCAATCACGGAGGAACAACCACATCTCAAGTGACACAAAATAGGTGACCAAGAATGTGAAGGGTCTCATTTTTTGTTTGAGAAGATTGGTTTGCTTGAAGTGGAAGTGGTTGACTAAAGTCCTCCACCCAACTTTAACCCTCCTTTGACTAATCCTGAAGCACTCATACTTGTCCAGGTAAGGGAAATTTTTACTGCACCTTTTTATTTGATTAGAAATCCTCCCAACATGTCAGGACCAAGTGTTTCATCTAGTGTAGTTGATCCATCAATCCCACATACAAGTGGTATTGGTGGAATCCCTATGACGTCCACATTACCTTCTATTAACACCATTGCTCCAACACCATCCATCCCTTTTTCTACATGCCCCTTGATTTGAGGGACCTTGACTGTGTCTTCTTTTTGATATGTTAGTATACCCAACATTCTTACACCCATACCTTCTATTATGTTTCCCACTTATGAATATTTTTCTTGTGGTGTCCAATCCTTGGTTTCAACAAGGGTGGTGGAATTCCCTCCACCTCCACCATTGCTATGAGTGTCCCAACATCATTAGGAGAAGGTGTAGCTTTTGGATGGAACATTCTTTGTGGTTTTAGGGTTGTTTCTAGTCAGGTTTGGGGTAGTGTTGTGTTAGGAGGTTTTAACTTCCCATGGGTTAGCACAACCCTTGGGGGAACATTTGTTATAGGTAGCAGTCATGCCCTTGGAAGTGCCACAATCCCTAGGGGTACTCAATCTTCATGAACATCTTATCAATCTTCTGGTAGTACAAACATAGGGGGGACCATAAGGTTCATCTGGGATAACAAATACTTCATATTCCTCCTAGTATTCATTTCTTGATATGTCATTTCCCTTCCTCTTGACGTTAGACTTACCTGATTTATCAAGGTTGAAAAAATACCCCATTTACGATGACCCTTCATGGTTGGCCATGCCTAGAAATCTGCCATCATACATTCCAAAATTTGACAGAAATCCAGGAGAAGACTCCTCCACACACATCATAATATATCACTTGTGGCTCTCATACAATTACTTGATGGATGATAGTGTGAAGATACATATTTTCTAAATATACCTGACCAGAAGTGCCACTCAATGCTATATTTAATTACAAGAGAGTTCCTTTAAACATTTCAATGACTTGGCAATCATGTTTATAATGCATTACCAACTACCCATTTGATACAATATAGGAACAAAGCTCTTGACATCGCTGCATAAAGATGCTGACATCCATATTTATAATCATATACATGAGTGGAAATGAAGGAAATGGATGATCAAGACCCATATATCAGATAAGCTCTTGATGGATCAGTTTACTAAATCCCTCCTTCCAACCATTGCCAAGAATGTAGCTATGGTAAGGGTGGCTACATAAGCGAAAGCTATTCTGCATTCCCAACACTTGGAATTGATATACTCTCATTTCAGTTATTTGTATGACATTATCCCACATGATCCTAGGATATCGACGGATCTGAAGAAGCCAAACCCAAGACTCCATATTGATGGTGTGGTTGGTTTTGTTTCCCATGCCTCTATGAACCAGTTAGTTGATCAGATGGGTCACATGCCTATCTCGTCACACTCATCAGCTTCTGGTTCTAATGCTCAAACCACCATGGTCCCTACTCAAACCTCCAAGGTGAATTAGATGCAATCCGCACAACTGAAGAATACTTGGAAACCTAGAGGGAAAAAGAAGAGGAATAAGAAGAAAAATTCCAATACCGAGAAAGGGAATACTCACACCCAAAACACTCAAGAGGGGGGAAGGAAAGAGAAGAGGAAGATTTGGTTCCCCTACATGATTTGTGGGTAGGAACACCATACTCATTAGTGTTGTCGAAAGGATGAGATCCATCACTATTTGGCACAACAAAATACCCACCAATAGCCTGCTATTTTATCTCATCCTTTCCCCCTCAAGCTCAAGACATGGTTGCAACAAATCCCACCCCTATGCAAGGTTGCATGGAATGTACTCCTCACCATGAGGGATATTCTTTGAATGATTCCATATTCATGTTTGACCATACGGTCAATTTTCAAACTTGATCCAAGAACTACGACACATCTGATCATGTTCCTTGTCATACACCAATACTAGATTTGAAAATAGGCTTCATAAATAAACCAATAACAAATACCAAACCATTCACTAAAATATTGAACACAAGAAATAGATAAAACCCTTGAGGCAGGGTAACACCATATATTAATCCTTAAGGAAGTATAATACTCCTCAAGCAATACTTGCTTTTACATCAACAATATTCTTCACCATGCCAATTACATTGCTTACATATCCTTTTATAGCATTCTTTATCTCCTAGGAACATTCTAAAGAAGGAATATTCTAGAAAGATCATTTATTATTTCTAACTACCCATTTTTTAATATGTAACTACCACAGGGCGCCTTATTTAATACCATGGTGGACCCAATCCACCTTACATTGAATAACCTCCACTTATAAAACCTAACCCCCATTCTCATTGGGTACTTCCCATATTACCAACCATATTACCTCCCTAGGTATATTACATTCCACCCCCCTTAAGCATGTTTCTTCATCAAAACATGAGGAGATACCATATGATATGACTGGTTGAGAATTATAGCTAATTGGTACCAAGTACGACCATCCATCCATCCTAATGAATGTTGAACATGATGTATAACTATTTCCTTGCCACCTTGAGCTTTCTCTGCATCATGCCAATGTTTCCATGGAAATGTTTCTCGAGCATGATGTCTTCCTATAGTGTTGGTAGGCTTCCCTGCACCACTTGATTGGTTTCCTTTGTGGTTCCCCATTGGTGCATAGTTGTGTGGAGGCTCAGTCCCTTGTCTTGATGACTGACATTTCTTGATATGATGTGGATGGCGATATACCACGACTGTAGGAATTTGTTATTTTTTCTTCAAATCTGCAACACATTGTGTCTTTGAGTCAATGAACACCTCATCTTCTTTACTTTTTTTGTCTCGTGGATTTGCTTCATTTTCTTCTATATATTTTGCCTCTGAGTCAACTTCAGAATCTACAATAACTTATGTGCTTACTGTGTGGGCCCTTATTTCTTACTAAGAGACACATCCTCCAATGCAATTTTCATTTTCTTGTACCATATCTTCAAAAAATTCTTTTTGACATTAAAATTTATTGTTCCCACTGACTCAATCCAAGGATATCCCAAAATAATGTCTACCTCACCCATATCTAGAGCCTCAAAATCTGAATGCAACACATACTTATCCATACTGAGTTTCAATTCTTTAAATTTTTTTATATTGTCACCCACAACTTGTGTACTTTGAATATTCTTTGCAACAACTTGCAATCTATTAACCAACAAAACATTGATAAAATTATGCCTACAACTAGGGTTAATAGAAACAATGATATTTTATTTATGAATACAACCATGAACCGGTAATACAAATTTTCCACCTGAAAATAAACCCTTGGTGAATTCTTTATCCTTACTCTTGGAACAAGAGAAATTGTCTAAGAATGATTTTTCATATTCTTTATCTGAAAGTTCAAAAATCTCATTAGATTTAACTTCATTCCACCATTTATTAGCATCATCCCTTAAACTTACCCATATCCCAACTCCCCATAGGAGTCCACATGATGGATTTACATTTTTGATATATTATTCAATACTATGACCCTCATATCTTCCATTAAAATGAATCATGCTTGGAAGAAATATGCAACAAAAACTAGGCTTTAAAAATAACTTACTACGGAAAATCGTGGCTTTTTCCAGAAAAACCCTGAAAAACTGTCATTTGCCTAGGGAGGTAATATGGGAGGTACCCAATGAGAATGGGGGTTAGGTGTTATTAGTGTAGGCTATTCAATGTAAGGTGGACTAGGTCCACCATGGTATTAAATAAGGCCCCTTATGGTAGTTACATATAATAAATAGGTAGTTATAAATAATAAATGAGATTTCTAGAAGATTCATTTTCTAGAATGTTCCTAGGAGATAGAGAATGCTATAAAAGGATACGTAAGCAATGTAATTGTTATGGTGAAGAATATTATTGATGTACAAACAAGTATTTGTTGAGGAGTATTATCTTTCCTTAAGGATTAATGTATGGTGTTACCCTACCTCAAGGGTTTTATCTATTTCTTATGTTAAATATTGTGGTACCCCATTCTCATTGGGAATCTCCCATATTACCACCCATATTACCTCCCTAGGTATATTACATTCCTGTTGTACAAGACTCAACATCGTCTTCCCATTCTGGTGGCCCTCTTCATATTGACAAGAGATCATTTGACACACCGCTTCGCCCCATGAAGGGCGTTCTTCATCACATGACACATAATACAAGAACACGGGATGCCCACAACTACAATATTGTGGAAGACTTAGCCTAGGTACCTTTTTCCATTTCTTCCCTTGAAGTCCTCCATAACTACCCATCTCGGGGAAAATCCTTGTTGTCTGATATAAACGAGGTTGATCCCTCAGAGTCGAGGTTGATAAACTTTGATATTAATCAGGTTACTCATAAGATCTCCCATAAAGTTTCTTTCCATACCAAGGTGTTAATGATGGGGAAAAAAATCTTCTGAACCATGGTTGATGAAGGAGCCTCAACTTGCATCATGTTTATTTATGGTTGGAATGCTCTTAGCTCTCCAAATCTTGAGACATCCAAAACATTGTTGAAATAATTTGAAGGATCTATGTTCCATCCTCATGGAATCATCACCGCCTTACCCATCAAGTTAGGTGGTAAGACAATCCTTTTTGTTATGGAGATTGTTGATGCACCTCTTGAGTACAATTTGTTACTCGGGTGCAATTGTTTTTACGATATGATTAGAGTTTTCTCATTAGTAGTTAGGGTCTTATGCTTCCCTCATCAAGGGAAAATAATGACAATTGATCAACTTGCATTTTGCACCACAGACCTTGGATCCAATATAGGGTCTAATGTACCCTTTGTTGGTGATACCAAGTAGTCGTATATACATGTTGGTCCATGGATGTTCAAAGATCCTTCACTCATGGGTATATTTCCCCTTCCACCACCATCTACTACTGTGAAAATTTCTCCTATCAACATGATTTCATCATTTACTAGTGGATCCCTTAGGTATGTTGATCCTTGGCTAGTACCTCACCTCGAGGATGTTGAATATTCTGGAAATTCCCTACCTCCCACTGTATTTGAGATTATCGATCCATAAATCCCATCAACATGAGATGATACTAGTAAACAAATCCATCCTCATATGGAGTGTGACCAAACTACTCCACCCATATGGGTTGTTGACTCTCCAAGTTCACATGACATCCTAGATTTTGAGTTTCCTTCACAAGAGGCCATCCTGGATGTCATGGATTCCATTGAGAAGCCTAAGGAGGATTTGAATCATCACAAATTCCTTCTCCCTTATTTGGAATCAATGAGAGTTAACATGATGAGTCTTGATCAGGGACTAGGGTTTTTTTTTAGGGATTCTAGTGAAACCCCTTGACTTGAATCTTTTCTTCCTTAGTTATCCTTTTCATAACTTGACCTCAAATTTTATGCTTTCCCTTCCTATGAATATTTATGTTTTGTACCTCCTTTATTTCTTGAAGGGAATCATCAATGAGCCTCCATAGCTCACGAAACCA
Organism: Picea glauca; assembly: GCA_000966675.3. Classification (NCBI taxonomy): domain Eukaryota; kingdom Viridiplantae; phylum Streptophyta; class Pinopsida; order Pinales; family Pinaceae; genus Picea; species Picea glauca. The sequence continues at coordinate 1,027,992 of JZKD02S1976479.1, forward strand.
CTCATGATGAGTACCTTCGACCACAAAGATTCATTCCTATGTGGCATAGCCCCATAATGGTAAGCCATATAATGTCGACATCGTCTCATGAGTTAAACAATTACGAAAACTATCCTTGGCCTGAGCATAGTAATTGGATATGCTTTGTGTAAAGCACCAATATGTGTAGTGCATTGTACATAGGTGTGTGGTGTGAGTGATTTGATTTTTCATATATCATATCCAAAAAATCCAAAAATAGTTTCTTTTTTGATATTTCACTATGCATTTTGATCTTGGAGTCAAGTTTTCATGTTTTGAAAGGATTATGGGGACTTTTGTATGATGATGGCGAATTCCACTCTAATCGAGGTACATGTTTTTCCAACCAGAATATAGGGATATGTTTTTTTCTGAATTCATCATCTTGCATTATTAACCTTCCATTCTATTGCAACAATTTCTTAGGTTCGATCCCATTAGGTTGTGACATTATCCACTCCATTTTTACATGTCATCAGCTTCATGGTAGTGCCTACCCTTCATGGGAACCATAGTTAGCACCCATATTTCCATTCAGTTCCCTTGCTACTATTTCCCATATGCCCAGGAGCCCTCCTTTATCCCTACCATGACTTGATCATTGAGCTTCATTCTCCTCTCTTCATCTATATTCGGACCACATCTCGAGAGGGTTCTCAAAATTTGTATGTTTCTTTATGGTCACCTATGCATTTGTTGCTTGTGTCATGCCTCCTTCTACTACACTTCTATTTACCTAGATCCTGCTTACCACCATGGAAATAGCCTTGACCATCTTCCTCTTGCATTATTTGGCCTCTATTTTTCACCCATCTACCCATGGATACAACCACTACTAAGAGTGGATATCACTTGCCAATACCATTTACATTCATTTTTCTTAGGTCGGTTCCATGTGCTTGGAACATGGGACCATGTTGTTAAGGCACTCATTCTCTCTAGTTGAGTACACTTTTTCTCTTTTTTGGAATCGTAAAAGGATGTAAAAAATATACTACTGAGCTTACTCTTATCCCTTTTTCATTCTCATTAAACCATGAAGGATACAAAAAAGAAACACAAAAAAACAAAGAGTGGGTTTTTTTTTACCATTGGTCTATTCTCAAAATGGAAATGCCAACTGAGTTTCCCTTCAACACGGAACCTATTTGAGTCCTCATCATACAGTTTGGTTTTAGATTTTCTAGGAGCCATCCCAGTAATATGAGTTAGAGATACTTCTTTGGCGGGTTACTCTTCTAGTCATCATGGAGAGTGATTTAATGCCTCATGCGTTATTGCACTTGTGTCTTGCTTCCAAGTCACCACTATGTCATCCTATATGTTCAAGGGAATTTTAAGCCTAAGTCAACCATCTGTTGTTTTGTTGATTTTCCATATTGACCATCCCTTTTTTGGTTTTACTTGGTTTTACTCTCTCTTCACATCATGTCTCGGTGTCTTTTTTGTGTCGATTGATGGGGGATACATTAATTCTATCCTTCAATGGATCTCTTCCTATAGACTTCAACACATTATCTAGGAGAGGGATCTAGAAACTATCTAGTAACTTGGAACTTGCAGTGCACTTGTTTCTTGCTTCCAAGTCACCATTGTGTCATGCTATATGTTCAAGGGAATTTTAAGCTTGACTCATCCATATGGTTTTTTGTTGATTTTCCAGGTTGACAATCCCTATTTCAGTTGTACTTGGTTTTACTATCTCTTCACATCATGTCTCGGTGTCTATTTCATGTCAATTGATAGGGGATACATTAAGGCTCTCCTTCGATGTATATCTTCCTATAGAATTCAACACATTATCTAGAAGAGAGATCTAGAAACAAGCTAGTAACTTGGAGCTTGTAGTCCTTAGTGCCAGGCCTCCTTGTGATTGATAGTGGGTTTACATCATTGAATCCCGATAGATTGATTCTAAGAGTGTTTGAAATCAGCTCCTCTACTCACACTTTCTACATTGTATTAGCTACCTTGGGGTCTGTAATGTCGTCCACCTCTTAGAGAGGTGAGGAGGAGACTCAGTGGCCTGGGCACCCCCACTAGGTCATAGTCTCACACTGAAGGGGGGAAATTCAAGAAGTTAAAAGTTATATTTTTAAGTTGAC
>JZKD02S1976479.1:1035772-1076805 GCA_000966675.3 Picea glauca
TGGATTAGCATTTGCTATTGCTCTTGAGAATTCAGTTTGGGGGTTTGCTGTACAAACCTTTGGGAGCAACTCAGTGGTGAAATATCCACTCACCTTGTTCCACAGCTTGGTCTCGAGGATGAAAGACTCCTCCACACCATTCTAGAATCAGAGCCAGTTTATCGAGGGAGGTTCGATCCAGCTTATCCTGATGGCCTAGGGCCATTCCGAAAGTTGGGTTTTGTTTGCAGGGGCAGGACCATCAGTTTGATGGATTTTCTGGAGGGTTATCATCATTCTACATTTGTCTGCAGATTGGGACGTCTGGGAGCCATAGGGGACATCCTGTGATTCAGTAAAACTCAGATCTAGGGAGATCTGCTTGATATCTGAGCCTAAAACTTTTCCCACGGGTTTCTCATAGAACGATCTATATTCTTGTAGAGTTTTAGAGCAATTGGATGCCTCCTTCATTAGGGCCAAACCTGCTAGGGTTTCAGTCATCCAGTGGGGCACACCATTTAGTGGAGATTTCAGATCTACAGCGATTGAGAGGGATCTTGGAGATTCAGGCACCTGGGTTGTTCTTACCATCACATGATCTATATTCTTGGAGAGTTTTAGATCATTTGGAGATCTCCTTCATCAGGGTCAATCCATCTAGGGTTTCAGTCATCCAGTGGGGCACACCATTCAATGGAGAATTCAGATCTACGGAGTTTGAGAGTGGATTTGGGAATTTGGGTATCTGGGTTTTCCTTGCAGTTGCCTGATCTATCATTTGGCATCTTTCTCAGGATGATTGGACACTTTTGGTAGCAGGGCATAATTATTCAGGGCTTCAGCATTCTATCAGGACGTGGCAGATCTACTTGATTTAGTCTTCATTGTATATCCAGCCTTTGGAGGCTCATTTTGTATTGTCGGGAGCATTTTGTAGCAACTCATATCTATTGCTTGTACGACTATCTGAGGTTTATGCCAGATCGGCCATCTATTGTATTGGTCTTACATTGCTCATAATAAAAAGGTTAGATATTTGCTTGTGCTTCTACATCTTGAATATATTGTGATCTCCATGTGTTGATGAATCTTGTATGCATTTAAAAACTCAATAAATTAGTAGTAGTTAGTGATTCCAAGAAAGAATTTGGCTTGGGATCATTACAGGGTCCATCTTCCTCATCAGTGGATTCCCTCATGTATATGAATGATATGCATCAATGACCTGTAATCAGAGGGTTTCTACCATGCTCGACATCAAATCATATATATACATGACGTATAATTTTACCATCAGGGTTTGTGATGAAGGACTTGGGATTGGGGCCACATTCTTCCTTTACAACATCCCCTCCCAAGTCATGATGGAGTTTATCACTTATCTACGAGTACTTTGAAGACTTTGTGGGAACTTTCCTTAGTTCTAGTTGACTTTTTGATGTATATATGTTGTGTGATAGATCCATATTATATTTTTTGGTGGTTATGATTTAATTCATGACATATATCCACATTATATTGTATTGTGGCTATCATCTTATTGATGACATGGATCCACCACATATTATTATGTGGCCATGGTATTTCCTTTCATGTCATGGATTCAAAGTGTATTTTTTGGTGGCCATGCTTTCATACTCTTTAGGGTTTGAGTATGTCTACCTAGGGGATGGTTTATATATTCTTTCATCCTTTCTGTTTGATTGTAGTTACTCTTTGTCCTCTGGGATTCCTTTTCTCTCTCCTCACACGACCTCACATTGACACTATTTTATTGTTATGTGTTTCAGCCATCCATTTCTTTCCTAACCTGACACATTAGGGGGCATCTGTTATATCATTAATTTCCACCCTACAAGGCTAGAAGAGAATATGGTAGAAAAAAAATTCCAAGACACACCTCTAGCTTAGGATTTGGGATAGTTTTTAGGGTCTTTGGAGGTCCTACATGAGACAACAAGAGATGATAGTTGTAGGTCATATATAGTTCAACAAGCGACGATCCATACAAACTTCTAGATTCACAGAGTTATGAAGAGGTAAGCATGGGATGAGTTGTATCTTCGTGTCATAAGCCTTGGAACTCACATCAATCAAGTATCCATTGGGTTCTAAAAGATCTAGAATCTCTCCCAACCCTCTTCCAAGGATCTATGTAGAGAATGAAAATATTGATCATGAGGGGGAAGAATCATTTGATGAGTTATGCAGTCTAAATACAAAGGATATTCTCATATTCAAAGAAGGCACAATCATATTTCCTATTTTCGTTAAGAAGTTGAGGAGGAGCAAGGAGTAAATAAAAAAGGGGAATGAATCTGCATATAAGGTATGGTAATTGATTTATTTCCTATATTTCATTAATATATAATTGGTTTTCCCATAAACATGTCTATAACTAATTTACAAATGTTTAGAAATGGTCTTATAATGCATAGATCAAGATAGATGTAGTGGATTTGATTTTCCTAACACTAGAAGAATAGTAGATCAATAGTTGTTTGTCCTCTTTTTCATAGGAAGAATATTGCAAGAGATGAAGCTAGATCTCAGGAGTTGCATCAGTCGGATACACAAGGACAATCGTCAATTGAAAGGTATGTTTACCACCCTTCTTGGTTAAAAGGGAAATAATTGACTTGCATCTAGGGAAACCATTAGAAGTCTATCCCCACTATCTATCTAGGATTAATAGGCAGTTCCTAGGGAGATCTAACTTACCATACTAGTGATATTTTTCCAATAACACAGGGAAATACCCTGGGGAAGATAGGGTTTGTTGACTAGTCCTATAATTAGTCTCAAATAGGTGTTATAGGTAAAACAAACATTTGTTCTTAAATGAGGATCCAAATTATGTGAGAATTGTTGCATTGGAAGAGGACGGTCCATAGTATTTTTGGTATAAATTTTAGAATCATGTATTAAATATTGGACACATGGTATTCTATACAAGATTTTTCTCCTTGAAGGGATAAAAATAAGCAAGGTTTCAGAAAGTTACCCTAACTTTCACTTGGAAAATCCAATTTTGGTCAGTCTTATGACATTCCAGAGAAGAAATTTCAGAGTTCTTTAGGCCAAAATTTCATAATCAAAAGGGATGAAATTTCATAAATACATTAGAAGGAAGGTCAGCCAAGAGGACAGACTCCAAATTAAGGGATTAAAATGTATGCAACTTACAATTCACATAGATTTTTATTGGAAAATATGTTTTTGGTGATTTAAAATTTGTAATAAAGAGGAAAAAGAGGAGAATTATTATTTTATCACATGGATCCAAAGGATTTTCCAAATTATACTTCACCAAGTAAACCTCCAAAGAGATCAACCATGACTGAAGATGAAATTGATGAGATCTATCGATAGATGGAAAAGAGGATCATTGAAAATAGGGACCAAATGATGGATGAAATGGAAAACAATATGAATAAGAAGATGAGTGAGAATAAAAATGTGATGAAAATAAATATGTATGTAATGGAAAACAATATACATAAGAAGATGCATGAAATGGAAAATAAGATGGATAAAAAGATGGATGACATGAAAAATAATATAGATGATAATAAAGTAGAAATAAAAAAAATCCAAGATGGAATTAAAAATTTCCTTGTATTCCACAATCTTCCAGGCTCTAGATGAGAGGCCCCCTAAAGGAGATATATAAATGAAAGGAACTCATGAAAATAAGGGTAGTATTCAGGTTGGACAACCTTCTTATAATAAGAAATTTTCTAGTGGATTTAACTCTAATGGTGGAGTTAATTATGGTGGGTTCCTAAATTCAACCTTCCCAAGATTGAGTTAAATAAGTTTTATGGATAAAAGGTATTTACCTAGGTCAACCAAATAGAGAAATATTTTGAACTACATAATATTATGGATGATAAGAAAAGGATTCACATAGCAACCTTGAACTTTAAGATACATCCATATCAATGGTATCAATGGCTAGTTAAAAGAAATCCCTCTCCTTATCATTATACTTGGAGTTTATTTACAAGAGACTTAGAAGCACAATATGGGAATGTGTGGGAACACGATTACTTCAGTCAATTGACAAGAATCAAGCACTTGGGTGATATTAAATATTATAATTCAAAATTTTAGGTCTTGGACACACATGTCTACCATTGGAGCATACACATGAAGAAAATATCATTTTTGGGTTCATAAGACAAGTGTACCTCAAGCAACAAGGTTAACACCTCAACAAATGGTTGAAAGAAGAAAAAAATGACTATGTATTAATTGTGACAGAAATTACAATAAGGGGCATAAATGTTGTGATAAGAAAGTATTGTACATAGGTTGTGAAGAGGAAGACAATCATGAATTGGAAACACCACAATATCCAAATCTAGAAGAGACTACACCAACAATATCTTCACATGCATTAGCCGACATTAGTGCTCCAAAAACCCTCAAGATATAAGGATACATCAAAAAGAAAAATGTAATAGTATTGATTGATTCTGGTAGTACCCATAATTTCATCAATTACAATTTAGAAAAAAATCTCAATTTCTTTGTATATCTCACACTAGATTTTCAAGTAATAATTGCATATGGAGGTACCATAAATTGTTTATGAAAATTCCATAGTATTAAGCTCAAAATGGGGGAGTATTTTCCAGATAGCCCCATGATTTCGATCCAAATGGGGAGTGATAATGTTGTATTAGGGGTCTAATGGTTACAGTCATTGGGAACAATGACCCTTTATTTTCAACATCTTTCATGAGATTTTCCTTAGATGGAAAGGGAATTGAGCTTAGAGGTATCTAATGGAAACCCTCTAATATGATAAAGATCTAATAGAATGAAAAAATTACTCAAAAAGGGACACCAGGGTGTAGTTCCACAATTGTGATCACTTGATGTTGAAACATTTATATCCTAGACTCCATTAGACCTCCAAACAATTGTCAACAATTATTCCAAGGTATTTAGTGAAATTACTAAGGGTCTTCCACTTTCTCGATCTCATGACCATGATATTCATTTGAATCCAGGAAGTATACCACCTAACATTAGGCCTTATAGGTATCCATATGCATCGAAGAGTGACATTGAGTACATGATCTAGGAAATATTAGAGGCTGACATCATTCAAACCAATAAAAGTTATTTCTCTTCATGAGTGGTGACGGTTACAAAAAGGGATGGTTCATGGCGTATGTGTCTATATTATAGACAAATCAACAAAATGACCATCAAATATAAGTTTCCTATTCATGTCATTGATGAATTATTAGAGGAATTGCATTGAGAAAAATTATTTACTAAGCTATATCTTTGTTCGAGATATCATCAAATTAGAATGAGGTAGGAAGACATTCCTAAAACAGCTTTTAGAACACATCAAGGTCATCATGATTTTTTGGTTATGTAGTTTGGACTTACTAATGAACCTTCAACATTTCAAAGCTTGATGAATTCTATTTTCAATCCTTTTCTTAGATTTTTTTTTTAGTATTTTTTAATGACATACTAATCTACAAAAAATCTTGGGAAGAGTATGTACAACATGTTGACATAGTATTAAAACTATTGGAAGAGAAACAAATTTATGCAAAGCCTTCCAAGTGTGCCTTTGGGGTTCAAGGAGTGTAATATTCGGGTCATATTGTATCTCATGAAGTTGTAAAAGAGGACCATAAAAAAATTAAATCCAGAGAATGGAAGATTCCCAAAACTTTGAATAAACTTAGAGGATTCTTAGGTTTAACATGTTATTATCACAAGTTTGTGAACAATTATGGTCAAACAGTAGCACCTCTATCAACATTATTAAATAAGCAAACATTTTCTTGGATTGAATAAGAAACCAAATATTTTGAAAAAATTAAGGAGGGTATGTGTACTACTCCCATCCCGATCACACCTGGACTTTAAAAAAATATTTAGTGTGTAGTGTGATGCCTCAGGCCATGGAATTGGTGCAATTTTGATGCAAGAAGGGAGGCCCCTTGCCTTTGAAAGAAACCAAATTAAAGGAAAAACATTATTCAAACCCATTTATGAAAAATAAATGTTGTCCATACTACATACATTTAAAAAATGGTGCCCTTACCTAATAGGAAGACACTTCAAAGTGAAAACAAATCAAGAAAGTTTGAAGTACTTATTGGAGCAATCATTATCTTTAGAAGGGAAACAAAATTGGGTTACAAATTTGCTAGCTTCTAACTTTGAAATTATCTAAACAAAAGGAAAACATAGTGTTGTGGAAGATGCCCTTTCAAGGAAAGAAGAAGAGACACAAGGTTAATTATGTGTTATTTCTATTCTACAATCTGATTGGGGGGGGAGAAGTAAGGAAAGAATGGAAGAAATATCATTCAAAAACTATATGAGGACCCCAGTTCATTAGACAATTTTGTATGGAATAATTATTTTCTATGGTATCATGATTGCCTATATTTATGTAATAATTCCTAACTCAAACATAAGGTCCTTTTGTAATTACATACTTCTCCTATAGGAGGACATTATGGATTCTTGAAAACATACCACAAGATCAATAAGGATTTTTTATGATAAGGTATTAAAACTTATGTTCAAAATTTTGTTTCTGAATGTTTAGTATTCTAATAGAACAAGGGAGAAACAATATTCAAGATGCCAGGTCTCCTACAACCATTAGATATACCAAGTTAATGTTGGGAAGAAGTTTCAATGGATTTTATTACAAGATTACCCAAATCTGAGGGAAAGACTGTCATCATGGCAGTAGTGGATTGATTGAAAAAGTATTCCCATTTTTTCTCTCTTTCTCATCTTTTTAAATCAAGTACAATAGAGACATCATTCATGGAAATAGTTCAAAATCTACACGGAGTCCCCAAGATTATTGTAAGTGACATAGATCCAATTTTCACTGGAAATTTTTGGACTAAATTAATTTCTTATTTGGGTACTCAATTGTCTCACAACTAATCTTAACACCCTCAATCCAATGGGAAAACTGATATTGTGAATAAATGTCTAGAAGGATATATTCATTGTTTTGCATCCGATAAATAGTCACAATGAGTCAATTCGTTTCCTTTGGCGGAATAGTGGTACAATACATCCTTCATAAAAAAATTTCCCATTTATTACACTTTATGGATATCATCCTCCATCCATTACATCACCTTTTAAAGGAAATACAAAGGGTCAAGCAATGGAGGACCACATAGGGAACCAACAAGAGGTTCTCAAACTATTGAATGAGAACTTGGTTATGGAACAAAATAGGATGAAACAAAAATAAGATCAACATTGCAATGAAAGGGAATTTCAAGTGCGGGATTTAGTATTTCTAAGGATACAACCATATAAACATATGTACCTCAAGAAAAAAAATAAGGACACTAAATTATCAACTAAATATTATGGCCCCTATAAGGTTTTGCAAATGATTGGAAGTGTGGATTACAAATTGAAGTTGTCTCAATATTCACATGTACATACAATATTCCATGTTTCTTTCTTAAAGAAGGTAGTTGGAAATAAGATCCAAATACAAACTATTTTACGAGACATTAATGAAGAATGAAAAATCATATTAGAACCAGAAACAATCCTTGGAATAAGGATTAATGAACTAAGAAATCGAGCAATTACATAGTACCTTGTCAAATGGAAGAACCTACTAGTGGAAGAGGCAGGATGGGAAGATGAGTTCTTCATGTAGAAACACCGGCAATTAGTGAAGTGTCTAGGAAAACACTTGTTTGAATGGGAGGTGCATTTTAATACCTAGACAAAGCCCCATTTTATGTGTAAAACCCCTTATTTATCCCTAGATATTGAATAATTACATTTATAGTATTATAATTGTATGTCGGATAAAATCCTTCATGGTACTCTTTCAATATATATATATATATATATATAACATGAAGACATAGTATTAGGATCATATTATCTCATCTCATATTGTATTTTAAATTGCATATATTGGAAAATGAGGTTTCCCCCTCGAAGTGGAATGTAATTCATTGACTTTTTATCATTATTAAGGTGTTGGATCGTAACAACTAGATGCATTGATTCTAGTGTACATGCCAATTTCTAATCCCTATGTACATATTTAATTGACTAAAGTAGGGTGACACAACATGTAGGTTAATAATGGTTGAAGCAGATTCACTAATTTTAGTGTAATTAGACTAATGGGATGCATTGATTTCACTATATGCCTATTTTGGATTGACTGTAATTGTATAGTGTGGTATTTATATAAAGTACATCCATTTATTTTGGTGTTTCAACATTATATTTGGTGTGTGTTGCATTGATTTCAATATTTCATAAAGGGATACAATTAAAATTGTGTTATATAGTAAATTGAGTTACCATGTTCTCTCATAATTACCAAATGGATGATGTTCATATTGTTGAAATTGTAACTATGGTTGGTATTGATAATGTGAAAAGTAATTTAGTATAAATATATATAATAAATAACTAGTTATTTATTATCCAAGGGATGCGTCCTTTCATGGATGGTCACCATATGTTATATATATACGAAACACTCATCATTGTAATAACATCATTCAAATATACAATATCATCTCATTTAGAAAAATCAACATGGTATAAGAGCATGAATGGGCTTGACTCCCTCACAGGAGGGTCCAAGAAAATGATAGATAGTTTGTGTTTTGTGAAAAGTTTTGGAATGTGTGTGAAAAGGAGAGGCTACATGCATATATAGAGAAGGATGTATATAATGCAGTAAGACATGTACATATATAGAGATAGATGTATATACTGCAGGGAACGATCTTTGCAGGTAGCTAGTGAATGTACCCATGCATAAACACTTTGGGGATCGATTGCGGAACCCTTGCGAGAACGAGGATTTAATGCATCTTTCAGACTCCATATCACAATAGTGATCAAGGACTCTATTCTTTAGAGATCCTATGGCCATTTTATGAATAACAACGAGTAATAATTGTATTATGAAGAAATATCGAGGGATATTGATGGCGTCTTGATATCTTTCCTGGATATCACATAAATTACATTGTCAAATACGAAAACACACTTTAATTCCTTAATGAACACCATTTTATTGAAAGACAATTGATTCACACAATTATGTATCTTCTTCATGCAATTTAGAACAAACATGAGTTCCATGGTGATAATGACGAATGTTAGTGCTTGTTCATCTTTTGTAAAAACCAGAGAAAAATTATATAACCATGGAATTATAAACTAGAAAAGAAATCACCATAAATCAACTCAGTTGATGAAATCTATTTTGAAGTCTTTAGAATATACATTTAGGCACATGATATCTATGCTATCGATGTTTTTATAAATGAGTAAAAATGAAGTTCAAATGACAAAAAATGAAGTTCAAATTGGGAACCAACTATATCAGGAAACAAAGAGGACTGAGTAAAAATGAGATTGGAAGGAACTTGTTAAAAATCAGAGGGTTGTGAGATTTCATGCTTTGGACTTGGAGAATAACTATATTTTGTTTTCCTCAAGATCAATTGTGTATGTCAATGTGTTTTGTGCACTTGCGAGACAAGGAGGAAAACATAGAATTCATGGTATCTTAGTTTGGCATCCTTGCAATTATGTCATGAACGTCTACTTATCTGACAATAAATTTGTAAAATTTTGAAAGCCTATTTTAAGATAGTTTCCCCTGATGAATATGAGGAGTTGATTCTCTAAAAATTGCAAGAAATTCGTGAAAATAAGGCTCATGGAAATAGGTTTCTCCTAGAAAGAGGGAGAAACCATTGAGTCAAACTGGACAAGCATGGTTTTCTTCAGTGTAAGAGGGATCCAGGTGGATCATGTATAAAGGAAGAAATGGAGGGAAAGACCTTCCAACATGATGTCAAGGAGAGACATTTTCAAACATGATGCTCAGAGACAAAAGGTCTCTAGGATCAGTATACCTCCTGAACAGATCATACGAGATAGAAGAGACAGTTCTAGTGATCGTGGATACATCTAGTTAGACCCACTGTAGCACATCTATGGTGATAGACCCAATCTAGGTGGAAGACACAATATTACTCCCAGAGGGAGTTGTTGTAGAGCTCCATAGGGAGAAGTTGCAGAGAGAGTGGAGGAGCTACTCTCAGTACATGAAGATCCAATTCCAGAGGAGCTAGTCCCAAATTGGTTATTTTTGGGATGATCCATTGTTCCTATCAGGAGATTGAGTATTTTCCAAGGGATTACAGGTGTGGAAAAATACATGCAAGAAATTCCTCTGATGGAGGAAGTACAAAGTTGTGATATTGCAGATATATGGCATGATGGACTATAGGTCCATGGCCACACCCGTGATATCAAATTTGAAGAATCTGAATGAGGCAGCTTCAGACTCAAATTTGGTGGACTCTACAATGTACAAAAAACTATTTGGGTCCTTGATGTATGTGGTGGAAACCAGGACATATATATGTTTTTCCATGAGCGCCTTGAGTCAGTTCATGAGTGAACCAAGGAAATTGCATTGGGTTGTTTCAAAACATGTGTTGAGGTACCTACGTGGTACATTTGGGTATGGACTCATATACTTTTAAGGTGGAGAAGTTATTCTATAGGGATATACAAAATCTGATTGGGTAGGGAGTGCGAATGACAGAAAGAGTACCTTTGGTGTGTGTTTCAGTTTGGGCTCATCGATGATATATTGTATTAGCAGGAAACAAAAATCTGTGGCACTCAACACTACATAGGAAGAGTGCATTGCAACATGTCAAGATTGTACAGAAGAAATATGGCTTTGTAATTTGATTTCTGGACTATTTTATCAAGTGCCATATTCGACCATGATATTATGTGACAATCAAAGATGTGTGAATCTTTCAGAGAACCCGATGTTCCATGACAGGTCGAAGCACATTGAGATCAAGTACAAGTACATTCGTGATAAAGTCCAGAAAGGAGAAGTAAATATCTAGTACATCTCCACCGATGAACATATAAAAGATATTTTGACAAAGCCCTTGTCCAAAAGGAAGTTTATGTACTTGAAGGAAAAGATGGGACTTGTGGAGATTTCTCCCTTGGTTGAGAGGGGGTGTTTATTTGTATCATGCAACTTAGATACGATTCTTCAACATCATGATAGTACAACTTAGATATGATACAAATGTCTTGAGATGCATCATGTTAGTACAACTTAGATATGATGCATTAGCATCATGCTAGTACAACTTAGAGATGATGCATATGCATGAGTCACATAATGATAGTACAACTTAGGTATGATGCAGTAGCATCATGCTAGTACAACTTAGCGATGATGCATATGACTTGCATCATGCCAATACAACTTAGAGATGGTGCATTGACAACATTCTATTACAACTTCGAGATGATGCAAAGGCATTGATCTACATCATGCCAGTACATATTATATATGATGCATTCACATCATGGTATTAGGGCTTAGAGATGATGTAGATGATACTCCACATCATTATAGTACAACTTGTATATGATGCATTAACATCATGGTAGTAAAACTTAGAGATGATGCATATACCTGAGTCACATTATGCTAGTACAACTTAGATATGATGCAGTAGCATCATGCTAGTACAACTTAGAGATGATGCAGATGACTCACATCATGCCTAGGTTACTTAGATAGAGTGTGGCTCAGATATTCATGTGACACTCCATTGAGTGTGTGACAACTACAAGACACATGTGTAGTCGTGAAACTATGTCAGAGACCGCGTGTCTTGAGACAGTAGTTGTATGCTACTATGGTGTCTATGTACCATTGGCAGAGACTATGTGTCTCTAGATAGTATTTGTATGCTAATAAAATGGTTTTGTACCATTGGCGGAGACTGTGTTTCTCTAGACATTAGTTGCGTGCTACTACAATGGTTGTGTGCTGCTGGAAGAGATTGTGTGTCATTGGACAATAGTTGTGTGCTACTAGCATTGGTTTTGTACGATTGGACATTAGTTGTGTACTACTATGGATCAACACATTCATGTTCAATTGGATGGAACTATAGTAGTTGTGTGCTACTAGATGATTGTCATGGAGATTACTAGATCAGTTGGAGCAGTTGTGTGTTGCTTGATCACAGAGACTGTGATGGATGATTCAAGATACCAATGACATGGTAGTAACTATGTGATACTATTTGATTGCAAAGAAGTTAGTGGACTACTAGATGAAGACATCATGAAAATATACCTCCCTAGCTAAGAGAGAGTGTTGATGTTTGAGGTAGCATCATGAGACATTCTCCCTAGAGGGTCCTGTATGGACTAGTAGGAGGGAATGTAGACTTCATCCTAATGTTCCTTAGATGGTCAGATGAATAAACCAAGAGATTGGTTTCATGATGAAACCTCTATATGTCAAATATGGTTCAAGATGACTTATCTTAATCAACCATAAGGGAATGTCCACCCATTGTAGGATGATCTAGATCAATTCTTTTGGATACCAACTACACGATGTGTATAAACATAATTGAATGGACCTAGTAATCATCGAGAGAACCTTCTCCTAGATTGGGTTGGAGACCAATGGAGTTAGGATACATTTATCACAAGGGTGTACTTGTGATAAATGGGCCCATGCATAGTCCTTCCTTGATCATGACAAGGAATAATATGGATTTGAAGTGCTCAAAGATGCATACCCAAAGTGAGCATGATGTCAGAGAGATTCAATTGGCTTAGAGGGAGAGCTACAAAGGGAGTTTCCTCTCAGTTCAGGTGGGAGAGATACATCTCCCAAGACTGACAAAAAGGTGTCATGAGTCTATAGTGAAGTTTGTATACTTCAGAGACAAGATTTGGCATGATGAAGAATGTCTCCCTTGTTGAGAGAGAATGTTGAAGTTTGGACAACATTGGGAAGACAATCTCCTAGATCATATGGCATGTTTCTCCTGATGTTGCATATGTTATGAATACCTCCCTAGTCAAGAGGGAGTGTTGAAATTGTAACTATGGTCGATATTCATAATGTGAAAAGTAGTTTAGTATAAATATATATAATAAATAAGTAGTTATTTATTATCCAAAGGATGCATCCTTTCATGATTGGTCACCATATGTTCTATATAAATGAAACACTCATCATTGTAATAACATCATTCAAATATACAATATCATCTCATTTAGAAAAATCAACACCTATTACAGCTATTGAAAGAGGTAATAGAAAATATCTTCCTTTGAAACTTGCTTGGGGCTTAACAATCCATAAGTCACAAAAACTAATGTTGGAGGGAATTATTATTAATATCAGAAGGATAGAAAGATAGGATATGATGTTTACTATAATATCTTGAGTTAAAGATTTGAATGGTCTATGATTTCAACCTCCCTCTTAATATGATCGATATCAAAAGATGATAAAACTAGAAGGTGTGACTATAAGAAAAACAAAAGAAGAGATATTAAGATTGATGAAAATGAAAACTATTTATAATTTATTGCATTCTTATTATTTACATTTTTCATCATTTTTCATTGTTACTTTATTTCTATTCAACATATTCCTCATGTAACTCTAATACTCTCTATGTTCTCAACAAATTGAAGAAAGTGAGCAAAATTCAAATGATTAGATTATTCTTAGACACATTCACTTACATAATTTTGGTCATCCACAAATTATGTCACTATAATAAAAATTGAAGAAGATAGATTGACATTGATCCTTCTCATTAATACTCTCTATACTTTCAACGAATTAAGGAAAGTGAGTAAATTTCAAATGATCAAATCAAGCTTAGACATATGCATATACATAATGTTGATCATCTATGAATTTTTTGTGACCACCTACAATTAACCCCATATCTATCAAGCACCGAGATGGGTCAAATGTCTCGAGGTGCAAAACTTTCCTCAAGTTTTTCACTCTAAAAGTGGTTTGCACCTTAAGAGATTTGATTCCTCTTGAAGTTTGATAGATCTAAGGTTAACATGAATCTAGGTTGTTTAAAAAAACAATTAATCTACTCTTTTCAATAAAAAGACGCGTAGCATAATTATAATATTATCTATAAAAAGTAATTAATCACACAATAAATAAATAATAGTAAAATATTATTATACTCTGGTCTAAAAATTTATTTTCTTCCATTTAAATTCTTTTAAAATATTTATTTTCTTTCAAAATATTTTATTGATAATAAATAATATTTTTAAATTCTCCTTCCTGTCATTTCCATTTTTATTTCCATTCCATCCCAGGGTGGGGGTGGTGCATCGACGAGGAGGCATGGGGGAGAAATTGGGAGGACAGGGCCCAGAGTAGAGCCTCTACCTAGCTTTGAACATAGAAGGCTGACATCGAAGGATCATAGAGAGATTGTCTGCAAGGGAGGCAAGGTGCGTGTGAGGGGAATGAATGAGGGAGACTAGAGGAAGAGTGTGAAGGAGGGGAGGGGTCACATATGGTGCCATTATGGTCTCCGGACTGTTGGAGCATGGGAGCTACAAAATGGAGTAGAGAGAGTGTGGGTGAGGGGCATGGGCATAGTGAATGAGAAACACCTCCGGGGGGGGTAGTTAACGAGCATGTGTGGGGGGTGAGGTGGTCCACATCCAGTCATTGTGGTGCATGTGAGGAGGGTGGGTGTGGGATTCCATGTGGTCACCCACATCTGGGGAAGAAAAAAATATTAAAATTTATTGCATTTAACATGAAATAAGAGATTAAGAAAAAATAATAAAAATAAAATAAGTAAAAAAACATTATGAGATGAAATAAAAATAATTAGAGGAAATTTATGATTATAATATATTATTCATGTCCTTCCCATATCATAGATATTTATCTTTATTTACAAATAACATCAATTTACTAAATAACGATTTATAAATATGTTACACATCAAGATTTATTAAAAGTGTCGATCATAACTTTTAATATTTGAAACACATATCCGAAACCTTCTAACCAATATTGTTCTTTATTTTAAAAGTGGAAGTAGCTTTAGGGGTGGTAGGAGAGGGAGGGTTCATTTAAAACATTGTAGGAGATCATGAATCTACCTATGCTTGGGGGCTTGGAATTGCAACAAATAACCAAGAAGAGGCTTATACTATAATGTAGGTACTCTACATCACCATAAGATTGGGAATAAGAGACTTGGTAGTTTTAGGAGATTCAATCATTTTCATAAAGGAATTATCCATTCAGGAGCCTATGAAAGACTTCGAGATAGATTTGTGTTGGCATAGGGGCAGACCCAGAGTTCAACGATCAAGAGCGCACCAACAAAGCCCTAACTACTGGCCTTTTCAACAACACCTATGAAGAAGATGAAGTCTCACCCGAGGTAGAGGTAGGGGTGGTTGCAAGACTCAGGTGTCTGTAACCTTAGTTGGGACACAGATCTGTGATTATAGCTTTTACAGAGAACTTATCATAGATCACTCATCAATATTTAACCCTTATTATACTTCACAGACAACACAGAGCTTTGCAGTGAATACTCAGATTTACAATATTTAAGCACTTAACCATAGTAACCCAGATCAGATCCAGTATATTAGCACTAAGAATCCTCATACACATCATATCTAACAATCATATATATCTAACAAGAATAGAGCATAAGTGGATATATCAAAGCACATAGCATAAGCAAAGATAAACACATTGAACCAAAGCACAGAGCATAACACACAAATTTATGTGGTTCACCCCCACCCTGGGGCTACGTCCAAAAGATCTTCTTATTTATTATCTTCTTCAATATATTACAAGCACAAAGACTCCAAAACCCTTCTTCGCATAAGACAAAAGATATGCGTAGCTCTCTAGATCCTTCTTCCTTGCGTTACAACACTTAGCTTTCTATATCAACCACACAGTAACTTGCACTTAGCCTTGCAAGCCTTACATAGCTTGCAAGGAGCACTTATTCGACATCACATAGATTCCCTACCAATTGCACTAAGCAATCAGATCTACTACTTCTTACATTTCATATCCTTCTATTTATACATTACAAAAGTGGGCCTAAGCATGGGTAAACCCACAGGACGACGTCCCTTTCCCATTACATTAACCCAAAACCCTAAAAGGGGCCCAAAAGTGGACCGAGATCCCATGATCTCTTCTTCACATGGTGGTCCATATTTGACAGGTTGTTGAAGTCAAAAAATGGTCAATTATGACAAAGTGTTCCTCAAAACTTGATCAAGGGCTAATAGGTCCCCAACACTCACCTATGACTCATCCCGAGTCACTCAGGTTTGACCAATTCTGCTTTGAATTCCTCGAGCTTGGCTCGAGCTGCTTCGACCTACTGCATTGCTACTGCCTCTTGCTCATCGAACTCCTGGATGAGTGCCTCATTCACTAGCCCTTCTAGGCATTGTTCTACTATATTCACAACTTGTTCAAGTTCTACTCCTTGGCTTTCAACTTAAGTGAACAGTTGGGATGCCTTTTCTTGCACTGGTTTAAGTCATTGAGAGACTTCCATTACGTTACTCTAAAGTGTCTGAATCTAATTTTGGGTTGTGCATTGCTCTGGAAACCTCTTCATTCTCTCTATGGGTGACATGGCCTTCAATTGCACCTATATCTTTTTGGCATCGTACTTCACCTCTTGGAGTTGCGACTCCAATTTAAGCAATTCTGGGCTCTCGATTAGGTTCTCGTAGATCTGTGCACTTTTTCTACTTAACTATTTTCATTCATTAGTGAGTGATTTAATCCTTTCAACAGTGATCCAGGCAGTTATTTATCTCTAGTCGAGAACTTCTTGTGGGGTCTGTGGTATGGTCTGAATATCTAAGTCCACAACTCTTTGTTGAATTTGTTGAATAACTTCAGCAAGCTTCATCTCTTGGCGTTTTATGGGTTTTTCTTCCTTCTGTTCTAAGCTATTCATAGAGAGAAATTCTCTGTTGAATGCTTCTTCAATCCTAATCTACTTCGCAAGCAACTTCTCTTTCTCTTTTTGGATCTTCTCTTTGTCTTCTTCAAATTTCACTTGGATAACGTCCTTCTCTAGCTACATAGCTCGATGTTGCTCAATGATTTTCTCCTGTGCTTGCTTTAAGGCCTGGGTGGCCTTCGTTATTTCTTCCTGTGCTTGCTTTAAGGCCTGGGTGGACTGCATTGTTTCTTCCTGTGCCTTTCGAAGGCGTACTTTGACTATTTCAGCAATATTGCGGAGTTGAACTGGTTCATCTCCCTCTTTTGTTGTTCCTTCTGGTAGGGTTGTAAAGGATACTGTGTGGCTGGAATGAAGAACTTGTTGTACTCCTTGGAGCTCGATCTTGATTCTGTTGTACAGTATCTCTTGCTTAGCTTCCTTCTTTTCTTTTATCTCTTCTATGTATTTGTTCATAGCTACGATGAGAAAAATGAAGTCATCTGGAGTGAGCGTGGTCTTCATCTTAGTCACGGGTGCTTTTGATTTCTTTCATAAGGAAGGTTATGGAGGCGAACCCTTCCTTTTCTTTATGATCTCTACTTTGTCTCCTAGCCTCTGGTCGACTTCATCTAAGTCTTCGCCATTACCTCCTTGCTCTTGTGTAATGGATGCAGTTCTTACAGATCTATTGTCTACATCCTGGATTTCCTCGTCCTTCTTTGTCTACTTTGTTTTCATTGTCTTACTAGGCCCAAGTGTATTCTACGCATCTTCTGGGTTGTCGTTATCAGACATTTCCGCGGGGCATGTTGAGATAAGGAGGTATGCTGACCATTCCTTGGTGATCTCCTTTAGGTCATATTATGTTAGCTTATAATAATATTGAAGTTGTTCCTTGTGCTCATCAACGTGTGTTGTAATATATATGAAATGGCAGTCCATGCTGAACTTCATCAAGGGTCGAAACATGTGTAAATTATTCGGGGTCATGCACATCTCGGACTGGATGGAGAGATTCAAATGGGTGTAGTAGGTATGGAAAACAAAATTAAACTGCCACTTCTTGCTCATATCATTCGAGTACCATAGTTTACTAAACTTCGTGGCCAATGGTTTGATGGGGTCAATGTCCGGGAAGGTTGCACCTTTTGGTAGTTCCCATGCAAAAAAAGATATAAGTATTAAGAGCCAGCTAAAATGGAATTCATGCCCCTGATCTTGGGCTTCTCTACAGTCAATCTCTATTTGATTCACCAGGTACTTCACCCAGTTCATCTGTAGTCCCTTTGCGCACTTCCCTGGGAGGTCGACTACAAAGACGGATACTTGCATGGGTCGATTCTTGCATACCAACTTCCCTATGAACAGTTGACAGGTGAGGTGCATTGCACAAATTTCAATAGAACCTACCTTGTAGCCTTGTACACCTTTCTCAACATTTCCATAGGATTATTTGATCTTCTGAGCAAGAGCACAATCCGCGGTCTTTCCTGGATAGTAATCATGGGGATCATGGCCCTACATTCCAAGCTTGGTGATCCGGTTGATTAGCATTGGATCAAATGTTATGCGATGGTTCAACCATAAGTATCCTCCATGGTAACTTTCCAACAGTAGCTTCACACAAGAATTCACCTCCTGGTGTCTACCGAAGTGGGGTATCTTCATAACGTTGAGTAGAGTGGATTGCACAAGGTTCATTGTCCATTATTGAGGGACAATATTCAAAATATTTCCCTTTGTCTTCGTCAGATATTTATAAGGAGTGAGCATGCCATAAACCTTTCGGTCACCCAGGTTGAAGTCACTAAACTTCAATGCTGCAACCTTGTCTTGATCTATGTGAACTGTGCATACCCCTTTTGGCAGGTATGTGGTGACTAGAGTGTACTCCGAGTCTCTAGGCACACTGTCTCTGTTGATCACACCACTCATAGGTAGTATGTAAGTAGGTAATATGGATGGAACCAACTTCAAGTTTTCCATATCGTCCTTATGTTTGGTTCTTCTTTTTGCGCTGACTCGGGATGTTCCTGCTCGAGTAGTCGATGGGGAGGATTGTACTCCTCTCATCGATGATGCCTATAAATTTGTAGACAATCCTCTCTCTGACATGACTCTCTCGACTCTGAGGCTAGAGAGTAAATCTCTTACATATTCTTCAATTGTGCTAAATTCATCGGACATATATGCTCAAGATCAATATCTTGGGTTCTCAAAGTAGCGTAGCTGCTGTAATAGGGTAGAAGGTAAGGTTGTAAGGATCGCTGAACAATCTTAATCAAGTCTGTGAGGTCAAAATTCTCAATTAGAAAAAAGTGTTCTTCGGTTATGGCGTGACACGATATATAGGAATTTTAGTAACGGTTTGCTTGCAACAAGTATACAGCTTCATTAACTCTTGTTCTGTTCATTATGGCATGGTATAACGGTCTAGTAGTGAGCCATCATTGCTTTTTCGACCCGTTTAGAGCATCATTCGAACAATTATATCGACTTCCAATGACTATATTGCTTCGCCACGGTGAAGTTCCCTATGTCGTTGTTCTCCTATCTTGGCGAAGCTCAAATTATGCAATTTTTCCTTCTACGGGGCTCCCTTTGGAACCTTCTGTAGTCTTTCGATATAGGATTTCTTCTTACTTAGATTTATAGCCTTTTTCCTGGTGAGCTTCATCTCAGTGATCCTTTTCCCATTCTGATTCTTATCCCCTTTGACCATAGTCACTTCACGCTATCGATATTCGTTCTTCAGATTCAAAGGAAATACTTCCTCATTGTCTGGAACATTCATTTTAGTCCTATGTGGTTCTTCTAGTGTTCTTACAACTTTGACATCCAAGTCCCTAGTGTCAAATAACTTCGATCCGTTACCCTGTTCTTCCATCAAGTAGGCAATCTCTCTAGTCATAAAATCTATTAGGTCTTGCTTCTTCTTTTCTAGGGTTTCCTTTTCTTTATTTCTTTAGATCTGGTATTTCTTAATCTAGGTTTTGGCTAACAAAGCCGGAAATGGGGCTCCTTTTTCAATAAACTGGATAACTTCAAATTCTTCCTCTACTGACGTTCCAGTGATGCTCAAAGGTATCTGGGTAATCCTTCCACATAGGGTTACAAATTTTCCTTTAAACAAGCTTATTCCTCCTAATGAAGGAATCATAGCAGGTTTCCCCAGGGTTTCCCAAGTTCTTTCTGTCATAATATTCACCTTTGTTTCCTCATCCAGAACACAGTCTATGCCGAAGTCTCCTATTCTTACTTCGATTTTCTCTTTTTCTTTGAAAATTTCTAATAAACTGACATCTTTATGCCCATTCAGAGTTTCTTTCATCTGTATTAATACTTTTTCTAATTCTTTCTGGGGTTCTGCTATTTCTGGGGTTGTCTTAGGTTTTTATTCATGCAGATTCATTCTTTCAATCTTAACAATCATTCTAGGGAAATCCAATACTTCATGGTCCAAATATTTGCAACAGAGACAACTGGGTTTTCCACCAGGGCATTCCTTAGCTAGATGGCCTGGTTTTCTGCAACTGTAACATAGGGTCAATCCTCTATTTCTCTTAAAGGATCCCCAACTTCTTCTGGACTATGCACCAGGATCATGGTAGCTAGCTTGCAAAAAATTCTTTCTAGGATCTTGCACCCATTTGTTAGTCCAAACATTCTTTCTATGCATAGGTATAACATACTTATCATATCTATTCATATCAAACTTTCTTTCATCTATTAATTCCCTAGGTTTTAATCTAGGACACAATCTATCAAACATACCTAGATCCATGCTCTAGAAACAAAAAAAATTGACTTATCTTACTTCTACAGAGAAAAAATCTTTCATATCTAAAAACTTTTAACTATTCTTACCTTTATTAGAGCACAGGGCTTACAGATCTTACCTCTTTTCTGCAGATCTGACCTCTTTCTTCAGAAATTTCCACTTTTACTTTTCTTAGAGCATGGAACGTTCAGATCTCGATTCTTTTCTTCATATCTGATATTCCTTTCTTCATATATGACCTTATTCCTGGCACAAATCTTCAGAGGTCGGGTAAAAATATGCACACTAGAGAAACAGATCTACGCACAGAGCTTTCTTTTGCACAAAGTTTCTTCTTCCTCAATTCCCAACAATCACAGTTTTAGTCCCGGCAACAGAACCATTTTTTGGCATAGGGGAAAACCCAAGGTTCAACGCTCAAGAGCGCACCAACAAAGCCCTAACTACTGGCCCTTTCAAAAACACCTGTGAAGGAGATGAAGTCTCACCCAAGGTAGAGGCAGGGGTGGTTGCAAGACTCAGGTGTCCTCAACCTTAGCTGGGACACAGATCTGTGATTATACCTTTTATAAGGCAGTTATCATAGATCATTAATCAATATTTAACCCTTATTATACTTCGCAGACATCATAGAGCTTCGTGGTGAATACTCAGATTTACAGTTTTTCAACACTTAACCATAGTAACCCAGATTAGATCTAGTAGATCAACACTAAGCATCCTCATACACATCAGATCTAACAATCATATATATCTAAGAAGAACATATCATAAGTGGATATATCAAAGCACATAGCATAAGCAAAGATAAACACATTGAACCAAAGAACAAAGCATAACATACAGATTTATGTGGTTCACCCCCACCCTGGGGCTACGTCCACAAGATCTTCTTCTTTATCATGGTCTTCAATCTCTTACAAGAACAAAGCCTCCAAAACCCTTCTTTGCATAGTACAAAAGATCTGCGTAGCTTGCTACATCCTTATTCCTTGCATTACAACACTTAGCTTTCTATATCAACCACACAGTAACTTTCACTTAGCCTTGAAAGCCTTACACAGTTCGCACAGAGAACTTATTCGACATCACATAGATGCACTACCAATTGCACTAAGAAATCACATCTACTACTTCTTAAATTTCCTATCCTTTTATTTATACATTACAAAAGTTGGCCTAAGCATGGGTGAACCCATGGGCTGACATCCCTTTCCCATTACATTAACCCAAAACCCTAAAAGGGGCCCAAAAGTGGACCAAGATCCCCTGATCTCTACTTCGCCTGGTGCTCCATCTTTAACAGGCTGTCGAAGTCCAAAAATGGTCAATTATGACCAAGTGCTCCTCAAAACTTGGTCAAGGGCCAACACTTTGATTCTCTCTAGAGTCACAAATATTTCAAAGAAGTTGGCCAAAATATCCTTTTATCACATATTGAGAGAAAATAATGAGGGGGGAGATGGTTTGGATAATAAAGTAACTATACAACCACAAGGAAAAATTAAGATAAATGGGGCTCTAAGTCTTTAGATCATACCTTAAGACCACCCATTCCATGTTTTACATGGATATGGAAGATATAGTATTTGAAGCTAGCATTAAAGATAGGAAGGTGTTAAGAATGTGGACTATAACTCCAAGTATCAATCTCACACACTACTTCATGAATTTGTCTTGGGATTGGATTTATGTTTCACCTCTTTCCCTCTTCTCAATTATGCAAGGTGGGACTAATCCATGTGTGGTGTGGTGTGGGTTGATTGTTAGTTGGATGGTCCACTGGTTGTAGCGCTTTGTTGATGACTATAATTGTTCCTTCTCTCAGATGGTAGGTCTTTGTTTTTAGTGTTCAGTGTCAAGGGTAAGTATTTATCCCATTTGGTATTTCTTTACATGGAGAAACAAAGTGATCATCCTCTCTCATCATATTTCAAGAATCTTTATCTACGCTTGGTTATATAGGAGGTATTTTCTATGTTTCTATATTCAACGGGAGAGGTTATGGAATATCTTGCTTTGCTTCTATTTCAGGCTCTGCATCTCTATTCCCCCTTGGTATTATCATCTTGTAAGGGAATTATGGATGAGGTCCAGTTTTGATTATCTAGTGTGGCGCCTTTATTTCGGAAAGGTCCATTTCTTTGGGCTCTATTTAGCCTATGGTGCTCTTTTTGTTTTGACATATGGGCTTTCCTCTTTGATTGTTTTTTCTTCTCTGGTGTTTTGGAGAGGAGGTGGTTGGTCCCATGTATTCTATCTTTGGCACCTTTATTTATTCCAACCCTTTTCTACTTTGTCAAGAGAATATTTGGCTTTACTTTGGTTCTTTTGATTTTCTGAATTTTTAGCTTAAGACAGTGGAAACATTCTAGAGATTAATATATTCTGGATCCTCAAGATATCAAACATGTTTGTAGGGTTTTGATGCATCATGAATGTTAGAACGTCTTAATGATTTCCTAGTGATCTCATGTACATGCCATTTTGTACATTTATTCTTCAATAATTATCCATCTTGTAAAAAGGGTTTATCCCACATGCATCATGACAATTGTTCTCCTTTAAATTTCTCATATATAATCAAGGTGAATGAGACCCTTTAGGAGAGAGAGAGAGAGAGAGGTTTATTATATTTATCATTATCCTAGACCCTATGGGTCCTTAGGATAGATCAATCATATCGTTGAGAGTTGTATGGATCCCATATGAACTCCATACTTCAGTGTGCTCTTGCAATGCAACATTGGATAGTTTACCTTAAGAATAGTGTGCTCTTGCAATGCAACATTGGATAGTTTACCTTAAGAATAGAAGACCCACTTCCATGGATATTTCACCACCTTGGGGTTTTATCATGTAAACCTTGGCTCTCTTGTCTCTTTCCTTCTTTCATTCTCAATTTACAGATTTATCTTATGCTTTGCAAAGGTGATTAGAATAGTTATATTAATTGGTGTATGTTATTACATTTTTTCCTAATCTAACATAGTATTAGAGATAGTTAGCAAGATCTATCTCCTTGCATAAATTCTATATTTATTTTTTTGCATCATAATTCAATAGATATATTCTTTATGCCCCCCTTCTCTTCTAGATGTACAATTATATATGGAAAACCACTCAGGTTTTAACCAGATCTGAGTATATCTCACCATTTTTGTGCATTTTTCAGCAAATTTGACCTCAAAATTATTTTCAAAATAGAGGAGTCATTCAATATTGAATGTTGGATTGTATTTTCCCAAAAGTGAATTAATTTGCCTATCCTATCCTATAAAATTTAATTTAAAAAAACAAATTTGCACATTTTTAGTTTTGATCATTCCCAAGCCTATTTTTTTTATCGAGTATTTGAGAAAAATTTTCTTAGGGGGTTGGTTTCTCTCTTCTAGGCTATATTTCCTCTTCCTCTCCCCTTTACATCATGGATATACCTATACAAGTGAAATTTTTCTCAAACATAGCCATACAAATCTCTTGCTTGATCTTCCCCCTCTCGCTTGCATTGAACCTACCCATTTTCTCTTTCAAATTTTGTAGAATCGATCTATGTGAGAAATCCCCAAAGAATTTGTTGATTCCAAATGAAATAATAAATAAGATAAAAGAAGAGACGTGGGACAGATACCTAAATTTGATGCAAAACTCAAGGCATCCATCCTACACTAGGTCCTAAAGGAGGTTATTTTTAATTTAACAATCCAACCGACCTCTCCTTTCAAAGCTCGAATAACCTCATTAATTTCCACTCGAGGAGGGAGATTGTACCCTCCATTTTTCCTAGAGCATCCCTAGATCTATGGTTTATTTTAAGTTTTCATTTGAATTTCTTCATAGAGAAAGTGAGGGGCTTGTTGTACCCACAACTGATTCATCCCCATTTACTTGTGTGATTTCTAATTCATATATTTGGTTGTTCATATATATGATTCTTTTGATTATTTTGTCTCCATATTAGAGGTACATGACTTGTTCACCAAAATACGTGCCCCAACTTCATCATACATTTTTATTCTTGATGTGTACATGTATATTTCTAGAATTGTTTGAGTATTTATTAGATCATTGGTTGTTTTCATCTATTGATTTCTCTCCTCTTCAACATACAAACCCATGTATGCAAGATTCATTTTAGTTGGGTGGTTGTTTATATGTTCTATGAAAACCTAGCAAGAGTGATTTCTCTTCCCATATGATAATGAGTGGTTTCTCTTCCCTGTATTACAATCTCACCCCTTCCTCCTTCAAATTGACTATCAGAGACAAAGATAGAGGAATATTTGATTTAGATCATGAGATAGAGACAACTTGTTGTTGGATATTGTGAGTCAAGAAGATTGTTCCTAGAAATCAATGTTGGAGTCGTTTTGTTGTAAATCCATTGTTGTTGCAACATGAGTTTTGGATGATAGTGCTTTGCTTATCTGAGGTGCATAATTTATATGTGTTATTTGTTGCTAGATATTGTTAGGCATGAATATTGTTGCTATAAATCAACATAGGGAGCATATTTTTTGTAGATTTAGTGTTAGTGGATCATATCATTGGTTCTTTTCTTGTTTGAAGGAATTGTTACTCGTGGATCTCCAAGGTACTTTTGTAGCGGACTCTATACATGTAAACCTTGTCCTTATCATCAATTTTTTTCTTTCATTCTTAATTTACTAATCTATTTGATGCTTTTTGTAGGTGATTCAACTGGTTAGATTCCCTGGTGTACATTATTACATTTTTTGTTTATCTAGCAATGAAGACTCTCTATCCAATAATGGTTTGTATATCAAAACCATTTTTGTAATCATTTATAACATGGAAAGAAAAAAACAAGAGAAATATGACATGATTATGGGTATTCTCGAAGAAGATGGGGAAAGACATTCCAAAATAGAAATGGACCACTACAAGTTAAAATTCTCTATTCAATATGAAAGTGGCACATATAATTTAGAAACTATGGATTTAGGAAAATATTCAGGTTAGAAAGAGGATAAAGTCAAGGGAAAGGAATTTGGACAAAAACCTAAGGAATCAATGGATCTGGATTAGCGTTCTACTCCCTTGGAATCAAAGAAACAACAATAAATATGCTTAATGTTTTGTAAATCCACACACACACACACACACATAATGTATTTTATCATAAAATATAATTGTAAAGACAATATTTGTGGCTAATGTAAAATTGTAAAGGACATTATTAGAGCATAGGAAAAGTCTGATGATGGTGTTGATATAATTTTTTGAAAAAAAAGGAAAAAAATAACTATAACTTTTTACCATTTTTGTCACTTTTGATACAAATTCTCTAGTCCCGGTTAAAAAAAAATGGAAGTGGATTCATTCTAATTGTTGGAAATATTGTTTTCATTCAAGTCAAATATAGGGGGACACTGCATATATCCAAGATAAAGATTGCAAGATGGATATTGTTGGAAATATTGTTTTTGGAGTTTTTATGATTAGTTTGGATACCCCATCTTCGAAGGTATTTTTACCATGGATACCTAGCTCAAATAGGATCATAGGTTATATGGTTGGAAATATTATTCCAAGGAATTTCCAATGGTATACATGATTCCCTCTAATTCACTAGGAATGAGGATATATGAATTTTTCCGTTAGACAACCCAGCCATAAAATTCAGGTTGGCTGAGCCAATATTTATAGGTTGACCCTAAAAGTGAAGACATAAATACTACAAATACATGATAGATGTACATATTTGAAGAGAATCCAAGTCTACGGTATGCATAAGAGATATGAGGTCTGTTAAAGGATTTGGGATGTATTTTTTGGATCTAAATGTGTGAAAGAAAAGTATGAGGGATTTTCTTGTTCTTAAGGTGAGATAGGAAGGACAAAAGGTCTGTGATGCTACATAGTGCACTATTTTTATTTTTTGAGGATACAATGTAGGATCATATTCTAGTAATTATACTATGAGACTTACTAGGGAATGGAGTCTAAATGTGACTAGGGTTTGATGGTTTTTCAATGGTATGAAGCATGGAAGTGAAGTAAGAAGTAATCTGTGTATTAAGATCTTAGGTTGGTGTCTATACATGTCTTATCGAGTTGGTTCTTAGTTGCGAAGATCAATGTTTGTAGTAGGTTGGCTCCTACACAATATCTTGTTGAGTTGGTCCTTTGTTGAAGAGATTGATGTCTCTAGTAGGTTGGTGCCTGCAGATATTGTAAGGTTGGTTCCTACAGGTGCTTCTAAGTTGATGCTAAGGTGAGGTGATTGGTGTCTCTAGTAGTTTGGTCCCTGCAAATATTGTAACATTAGGTTGGTGCCTACATGAATTTATAAAGATAAGTTTTGTGGTTTTCTCTCGATTGGATTTCCATGTTAAACTCTAGGCACTGTGATTTGAGTTTATACATGATTATTATTTCTCATCTAAGAAATGATTAATGAATGGTTAAATAAAGTAAAAATTATGTTCTATTGATTCAACCCCCCTCTTAATATAATAAAAAGTTCAACAATTGGTATCAAATAAGGTTCCTTCAAAAACAGTTTAACCACTAGAAGGAAGATCTTGAGAACATATGGATTGTAAGGAAAGTCCCTATAAACAAAGATCCTTTTCTCGATGGAACAAACTATGCATCATAGAGTATAATAATGAAGACATGTTTGAAGGCCCTTGGGTTTGGTATTTGGGAATCAATCAAAACATGTTATACAAATGAAGATGGGAAGGATCCAAGTGAAAACAATGAAAAAAAATAGATTTCATCTTGAGTGGCCTATAAGATTTTGAGACTATCAAGGTAATGAAGTGTACATAGGATAAATAGATTTGGAACAAGCTAAAAAACATTTATGAAGAGATATCCAATGATTCTTCCAGCTTAGAATCGAGGAAAGAAGAAGCACAATTTGTGAGAAAGATAAAAGGAGGACCTAGAAAATACAAAGGTAAGATACCCTTCAAATGCTTTAATTGTGGTAGAATATGACATTTTGCTGCTAAGTGTCCATATGTAGAAAGGAAATATAGTGGTGATGAATAATACTCTCTCTCCATAACCATGGAAACAAATCCTGCTAATGAAGATAATGAAGATGATTAGAAAGAAATTCTACATTAAGAAGAAGAAGAAGATATCGAATCAGAACTCGTTAGTGCTTCAGAAGAAACAAACATGCTTAGTAAAAAGAATGTAAAGTGGATGGAGAAATTGCAAAAACATGAAAAGAAGGATCATGATCTTGAAGAATCGGAGAAGATAATTATTATCCTAAGTATTCAACTTGATCTAGGTGGATATTGGTGGACACCTACCTATTCCACTTGGACCCCCATCATTGTTTCTTTTATTTTTTTAGTTACCTTAATTGTAGCACAATTTACTATTTTTGGCAGTTTTTCGGGTCCTCAACTTTCAGAGTCGTTTTGAGGCCCTAAACGACGTTTTTTGGGAATCAAAATCTGGTGAATATTAGTTCAATCTAGATCATGATATTTACTATTAGTAGTTGTACTCCTTGGATATATCTTCCTAACGATGTATCATATGTTTCAAATATATATAATATGCCAAAGTTACGACCCCGAGAAATTGATGTACCAATTTACCCCAACGGGGCCGATATTCTAACGTTTCATCTCCTAGGGTTAGGTTTTTGGATGTTTAGGGTTTCCATTGTTTCTCAAAAATATATAGGCCTTCGATCCTGATTGTAACAAAAATTTCAAAGGCATGTAGCCACCACATCTCTTCTCAGAGATAAGCTACCAGTGCCCTAGCTAGTTTATTTCTATTTTGTCTGTAAACAAATTTATGTTCTTTGATATTAATGAAATGAAGTGTTATTTCCATTGCATCTTTGTATTCATGGTTATTTGTGTATTCTGTTGCATTATTTCATAAATTCAGATCAGTGGTATCATAGCAGTCTGCTCTTTCTCGATCCTTCTTTGCATGTCTCCAATGAGGTTGGGGTATAAGGAGTTAGGGCTTGATCTGGTTGAACCTTTGCAAGATCAGCCTCGCACACCCCGATGACCACCCATGGGGGAAGAAAATAAGGATGAGGGAGCAGGAGATCCTATCAAAATATTGCTCGAGGAGGCCCTTGAAAAACAAAGGAACATGATGATGGATAACTTCGCCCAGATCCTTCAACGATTTCCCACTGGCGGCACATCTGCATCCAACAACCATTATGGAGGCGTAACCCCTTTTAAGGTACAATTAAACTTTAACATTCCCATATTTGATGGCCAAATAGTTACAGACGCCGTATATAGATGGTTGAATCTATTATAAGTATATTTCTCAGTTCATGACTTCTCCGACCAGGAGAAGATTATTTTTTCACTGCTCAAAGTTGCCCCCCATGTCAATGACTAGTGGGAAACCTACTGCGAGAAAAAGGACGAGGAGGAACCCTCTCTGTTCTCAGTAGTACCCACTTGGAATTATTTCCAAGACACTGTCAAGGAAAAATATTATCCCATGGGGAGCTATGAGGACAAGTACATACAATGGACTATGCTGTGGCAGCAAAGGGATCGAGATGTGCATGAGCTGATGAATCTGTTCCATACCTTACGCACAAAGTTGGGTATCAAATATTTAGAGAAACCTTTGGTGCTGAAGTACCACAATTTTCTACACAAATACATTCAGGAGGAAATGGAGTTCCTCGAAATCTCCTTGCTTGGTACAAAATACCGCTATGATGCCAAGATTGAGTAGAAATTCAAACATAAGAAGAGGGAATTTGGATCTACGAATCAAAACTAAGTGAAAGGTGCCCCCAAACTGTAGAACAAAGGACAAATCCAAGGCATGGCGGCTCAATACAACCTACCAAATCCACAAGAAAATAAAAACACCATGAAGCCAAAGAAGGACACGATCAAGTGGTGTCAGTTCCATAAGAGCTCCACTCACAACACAAGAAAGTGTCGATCCAAACAGTCACTCATGGCTGAGATTAGGGCTTCTGAATCAGATGCATGCTCTGACACTAAATTATAACTCGAGAAGGGGAATGATAGAGGGAAGAAAATTATCAATGCAGATCCCAATGCCACCATTGCCACCATGAAGATCCAAAAGGAATCACTAGAAGATCCAGAGGAGGAGGAGCATCTCTTCCAGTCCCAGATGTGGGTAAAGGGTTTCCCACTATAGTTCATTGTTGACAATGGGATCCAAAAGAGCCTTATTTCAGTAGAGGTCGTGAAGCGATTGGTCTCTCCGACCACAACACACCCACATTCGTACACCATTGGGTGGCTTCATGAAGGATGGAATCTCCGCGTCAGCCAAAAATGTCGCCTTCCCTACAACATCAATCCCTTCACCAATGAGGTATTATGTGACATTTCTCCTCTTGATGTTTATGATGTATTATTAGGCAAAGCATACTTTTGGAAGAAACATGCTCTGTATGAGTCCCGACCTTGCAATGTTATTGTTACTCTGGGAAATAAGTTGTATAGGATACCATAGGTACCACCTCCTACCGCTATCTCTTTCGTTACTACAAAACAATGCAGTTAGCTCATTTCCAAACCGAGAAATTTGTTTTCCTAATGATATGCCTTCAGGGAAAGAAGAATATTGTGGCCATGACCTCTAGACAGGGCTCTCTGCACGACAAAAACAAATGGACAAGGTCATGGAGGAGTACTGGGACATATTCACCTCATCCACAGGGGTGCCTCTTCACTGTTAGGTCAAGAACCCCATCGATATGACCCCAGGTGTGTTGTTGTCCAATGGATCAATATATCGGCCCTCTATTATGGAGAACGATGAAATCAAGAAGAAGATTCAGGAGCTATTATAGAAGGGTCACATATGACCAAGTTCATTTCCCTATGGGAGACCGATCGTGTTGGTGCAAAAGAAGGATGGGACTTGGAGACTCTATATTGACTATTAGGCACTGAAAAAGATCACTATTTGGAATAGGTACTTGATCCCACAAATTGATGACCTTCTAGACAAACTCAAAGGGGTGAAATATTTCAACAAGACTAACTTGAAGTCCAAGTATCACCAGGTACCAATCAAACCGTCAGATGTGTGGAAGACTACCTTCAAAGCCAAGGAGGGCCTTTTTGAATGGCTGCTCATGCCTTTTGGGTTAACGAATGCTCCTGCAACCTTCATGAGGTTGATGGACGACATCTTGCAGCCATTCACCAAGTCATTTTTAGTAGTTTACTTGAATGATGTCCTAAGCTTCAGCTAGACTTGGGAAGATCACCTCCACCACATCCGACAGGTCCTCCAAACACTACAGAAACATAAGTTGTGTGCCAATTTGGAGAAGTGCACTTTTGGCATGACCTAGGTTCAGTATTTGGGATACATTATTGATGAACATGGGGTGCATGTGGATCCAACCAAGATCCAAGTCATCCAGGATTCGCCAACCCTGAACACTCTAACAGAGCGTCACAATTTTCTAGGTATTTCTAATTTTTACCACAGGTTCATGTTGGTATTCTCTCATATCACTTGGCCCTTGAGTCAAGTCACCAAGGGAGGAGTGAATGAAAAACTCTTTTGGTAGGAATATCAATATAGGGCGTTCGTAGAATTGAAACATCGCCTTTGTTGTGCCCCAGTGCTCACATTAATATACTTGCAACAACCATTTGAGATCGAGACATATGCCTCTGACTATGCTATTGGGGCAATTCTTACTCAACAAGGGAATCCAGTGGCATATCAAAGTGCGAAACTATACGACACAGTCCAAAAGTATCCCACTTATGACAAAGAAATGTATTCCATTGTGCAGGCTTGTCGACAATGGAAGCATTACATTTTGGGGAAGGAAATGATCATCCACATAGACCATCGACCCATGAAGTTCATACAAACACAAGGGAAGCTCCAAAACGATCGCCATCATAAGTGGTTCACATATCTGCAACCGTTTCATTTGAACATCAAGTACAATAAGCGAATCACCAATAATGTTGCAGAATGCCTCAGTCAACTACCGATCATGGTGATAACCAACGTGCTCAACTCTTCTAGGCACAAGACTTCTGATTGGTCGCTTCTCTACAAGATCGATCTAGATTTCGGCCACACATACAAGATGCTCTTGGAGGGTAACCGAGTTCCAAATTTTCACCTCCAGGATGCACTACTATGTCACCTAGTACACCTTTGTGTTCCTTCAAGAAAGCCTGCCAAGATGATTTGGGAAGCACACTATAGCTAGTTTGTTGGAAATTTTGGGGTTGAGAAAATAGTGGCAGTACTACAAAAGTATTTCTATTGGCCAAACCTTCGACAGGATGTCAAGAAGTACATTAGATCCTGTAATGCCTGCGCCATTGCCAAGTCGACAATGAAGAAGCAAGGCCTATATACTTCGTTGCCTACCCCTATTCAACCTTGGGAATCCATGTCCATGGATTACATGTTGGGCCTTCCTTCTTCTAAGCATGGAAATGACTGTGTTTTTGTGGTCTTCGATAGATTCTCGAAGATGGCCATTATGGCGGCCTGGAAGAAGAATATCACAACATAAGCCACTACTAAAATCTTATTTGAATGAGTTTGGGTACACTTTGGGATCCCAATGTCTATGATCTCATATCGGGACAACGGGTTCCTCAGTACATTTTTGTCCAGCCTCTAGTCAATGTTGGACACCCAGCTCACCAAGTCCACAACTTTCGATCCCCAAACTGATGGCCAGACATAGGTCATCAACATGATGATCGTACACATTTTTCATATGTACAACTCAAAGAATCCACGCACATGGGATGAGATCCTCCCCTATGTACAACACAACTATAACCGGGACCTCCACAACTCAACCGAACACAACCCCTTTCAGGTGGGCTTGGGATTCCAACCACTATGTCCCATTGACATAGCCATACCATTTGCAACTACTCATGCTGATTCATCTCATGTCCAGTCTGAAGCTGCCAAGGCAAACAAATTCATTGAGCACATTTAATAAATTCGTCAATAGGTTCATGACATATTGTATAGAGCCAATCCTAAGTACAAGAAGTGGAAATATCAACATCAAGTGAAACACAACTTCCAAGTCTGCGACAAAGTGTGGCTACATTTATAGGAGCACCTCACTGGACCCCACAACAAGATTCGCCTTCT
This sequence comes from Picea glauca, assembly GCA_000966675.3. NCBI lineage: Eukaryota > Viridiplantae > Streptophyta > Pinopsida > Pinales > Pinaceae > Picea > Picea glauca. Next base: position 1,068,539 of record JZKD02S1976479.1, read on the forward strand.
CTGATATGGGCCATACACAATCACCAAGGTTGTAGGGGACAATGTCTTCGAGCTCAATATCCTAACATTCCTTTGTCTGCACCTAGTGTTCAATGTGGACCACCTTCAACCTTACTTTCCATCTCTAATGGACACATCCGACATGGAAGAACAACTCACACCAACATAGTTAAACCTAGACTGCATGGAACAAGCCACAACTGATAGAACTATGGACACATAGATCAAGAACACCCACCAGTAGAGGATCCAAATATATCGAGTTGTCAAAGAAGACCAACTCCTTCACCAAGGCAAGTGGCTCACTAGGGACCAAGTTCAATAGAGGTTTCCTCATCTCATGGAGGAACTCAACACAATGGGGAACACTGATTCCTAAGGGAGGAGGAATGATCCAGGTGGATATCGGTGGCCACATGCCTATTCCACTTGGACCCCCACCATTGTTTCTTTCATTTTTTTAGTTTCCTTAAATGTAGCACACTTTACTATTTTTGGAAGTTTTTTGGGTCTTGAACTTCTGGAGCCGTTTTGAGGCCCTAAACGATGTTTTTTGGGAATCAAACTCCATTGAATATTAGTCAATTCTGAACCATGATGTTCATTGAAATGATTTGTATTCCTTGGATAGGTCTTTCTAACGATGTAGCATATGTGTCAAACATAGATAGTATGCCAACATTATGACCCCGAGAAATTGATGTACCAATTTACCCCAACGAGGCCCATATTCCGGCGTTTCATCTCCTAGGGTTAGGATTTTGGATGTTTAGGGTTTCCATTGTTTCTAAATAATATATAGGCCTTCGAGCCTCATTGTAACACATAGTTCATAGGCCTGTAGCTACCACATCTCTTCTCAGAGATAGGCTACCAACACCCTATCTAGTTTATTTCTATTATGTCTATAAACAAATTTTAGTTCTTTTATAGTAATGAAATGAAGTGTTATTTCCGCTTCATCTTTGTATTCATGGTTATTTGTGTATTCTGTTGCGTTCTTGCATAAATTTGGATCATAACTAGAAGAAGCAAAAGGTATAGAAGAAGTAGTGAAAAGTCATCTCAAAGAAAAGGAAGAAACTTGTGAGAAGTTAGAGTCAGAAGTTGTCTCATTCAAGGAGGAATTGAAGAAGTCAAATCCTCATTTGAATTTTGAAAAGAGAATTGAAACTTTAAATGAGATCCTTAGCTTCCAAAGGTCACCATTCATCAAGACCGGTCTTGGTTACGACAAAAAACAAAAGACCCACGAGGGACATGCAAGCACTAAACTCACAAAGATATCAGAAAAGGAAAATGAACAAAAATCTAATAGATATGATAACATTCTCAAATAATATATCAATGATGAAAGTAACAAAAGGAAAGGAAATCATGACCAACAAAAACTTGATTCTTTTCACATGAATAACAAGAATCAGTTCAGAAATAGTTGTTGCACCAATAAGGCCTTTCACAACCTAATACCTTTTTCTTGGCTATTGTTTTTCTTGCAATAATTTTGGTTATAAGTAAATATATTGTAGAGATTATGTGAAAAGTGATCATGTGAGAGATAGAAATATAGTTTCTTATAATACCTCAAAGTATGATTATGTGAGCAAAAAAACTAGAAGTTCTCATGGGTTTGCTTTGCTCCTCTACTTGATTACAATATTGAATGTTATAAGTGCAATAAATATGTTCACATAGCACGTTACTGTAAAACAAGCATAGTAGGACCTCCTAAACAAAATATAGAAGATGATGTTCTTTACAAACATAAAGAAGAATACTCAAAGGTTTGGAAAATGAAGAAAAAACAAGAAAGAGGGAGAGATGAAATAGTTTCTTATGAGAAAGGATGCATGATAAGATAGATGAATATGGTAGGGGGATTCACTATTTTCATTCTCACTCAAAACAAGTACAACCCATATCTAGAAATGGTAAGGATAGGACATATCCTTGTGAAAATGGAAATTCAAGTTTTCAATAATCTTTTAGACAAGAGAAGTCATCTGATTGGTACTTGTCAGAAAGGAATGCGGAGGAATAAACAAATTCAAATAAAGTCAAAAATAAAGCTTCACCCCATTCAAAATATAAATTTCATGAATTTGAAGTGGAAGGTTTGATTAATAAAAACAATCAAATAGAAGGATCAATGTTGGATACTTGTAGTACATAAATCCTGGATAATGATCAGTTGTCAAAAAGTGGGAAATTAGGGGGAGAATCTCTTTTCCATCTCCGAGGAGAAGAAAAATATTAGGGGGAGCATCTCTTTACCATCGATGTCAATGGGGGAGAAGTTGTAGATAGAGGAATAATTGTAGACACAAGGAAAGTTGCAGACATGGGGAGTATCAAAATTGACTAAGGGTTTTCATCAATGAAAAAGGGGGAGATTGTTAAAAATATTGATGTCATTGATGTGAAATACAAGGGGATACTACAATTGTCCAAGATAAATATTGAAATATGGATATTGTTGAAAATATTTTTTTTGTATTTTTGATACTTAGTTTAGATAATCTATATTTGAAGGAATTTTAACTCTAGATACCTATATCAAATTGGAGCATAGGTTATATGGTTGGAAATATTATTCCATGGCCTTTCCAATGGTATATGAAATTCCTTATAACTCACTACGAATGAAGAGATATGAATTTTTTTGTTAGAAAACAAAGCTAAAAAAATTAGGTCAACTCAGCTAGTCTTTACAGGTCGACCCTAAAAGTGAGGACATAAATACTATAAATATAAGATATGTGTGCACATTTAAAGAGAATCCAATCAAGAGATCAATTCTTAGCTGTGAAGAAGAGATCTAAGGTGCGCTAAAGGAGTTGGGGAGTCCTTTTGGGATCTAAAGGTGTGCAAGAGAAGTCTGAGGGATTTTCTTGTTCTTTAGGTACACTATGAAGGAATGAAGGCTTGTGATGCTGCAAAGTGTGTTATCTCAATGTTATCATGCAGTAGTATGGGATCATATTCTCATAATTATGCTATGATGCTCGCTAGGGAATGAACGCTAAATGTGACTAGGTTTTGAAGGTTTGTCGGTTATATGAAGCATGTAGTTGACATGATAACTACTCTATGTATGAGGATCTTATGTTGGTGCCTATACATGTCTTACTGAGTTGGTGCTCAATTGAGGAGATTGGTGTCTCTGGTAGGTTGGATTCTACATAATATATTGTTGATTTGATGCTTAGTTGAAGATATTAATGTCTCTAGTAGGTTGGTTCCTACAAGTGAGCCCAATTTGGTGCTTAGATGAGGGGATTGGTGTTTCCAACAGTTTGGTGCCTATAAATATTGTAACAATAGGTTGGTGCCTACATGTGATGCTGAGTTAGTGCTTAGGTGAGGGGATTGGTGTCTCCAATAGGTTGGTGCCTATAAATATTGTAACAATAGGTTGCTTCCTACATGAATTTATAAAGATAAGTTTTGTGGTTTTCTCCTAATTAAATTTCGATGTTAAAATCTATGCATTGCGATTTGAGTTTATATTTGATTATTGTTTCAAAGCTAATAAATGATTGATGAATGGTTAAATAAATTAAAATGTATCTTATATTGATTCACCCCTCTCAATATAAGATAAGTTCAACACTAATATTATACTTGTAAATGATGAATTGTAAAATTTAAAAACTATGTTACTATTGTTAATATTTATGAAACATTGTTATCTTTGAATATTCACAGTATAAAATTTATAATAATTGTTAACAAATTGTTTAACATATTATTTAAATTTAATTTAAATTATATTTGAAAATGATTAATTTTATTTTATGCAAATTAATTTGATTATGTATTATTTAATAATACAAAATTTATATTAAATTTTTTAATATTAGTTCTATTTTATATTATATTACTTTCTAGTTTATTTAAATAACAATTATGTGTTATAAAACATTGTTATATTTGAATATTCATTGTATAAAATTTATAATAATTGTTGACAAATTGTTTAACATATTATTTAACTTTAATTTAAATTATAGTTGAAAATGATTAAATTTATTTTATGCAAATTAATTTGATTATATATTATTTAATAATACAAAATTTATATCAAATTTTGTAATATTAGTTCTATTTTATATTATATTACTTTGTAGTGTATTTAAATAACAATTATGTATTAGAATTGTTTGATTTTATTATTTTGACTTTGAAAAATATCATTAATTTTAATTAAAATTTTGATTATTTATAAACTTAAAAGTTATATCATATAAATTTAGATATACAAATTTGTATTTCCATTTGTATTTATATTGAAAGTGCTTTTAATTACTTCATTTTAATATTAGTCTCACAAAGGTGACACACTCTTTCATCCCATGGCGTTTTAGGAACTGATCAACGCCTAGTTTCACTATGGAGCTCGTGAGAATTTGTTCTTATCTTAGCAATGCTTTTTTTTTGTTTACACTTGGAAAAACAGATAGACAATTTTGATCTTATAGATTATGGTTGATTACATCCTTATAATACCTTAATTTTCTTTTTTCCTCTAATTCTTTATCACACCTCATTTTCTCCTTAAATTTTGATTTGACATTTTTTTTAATAGTATCTTTATTCCACAAAATGGTGTCTTCCATGATTCCCCAATAGTTTAGCCAAGACTAGGTATCTTTATGCCATCCTCGTTTGAGTCGATGGTGGTTATGACTCAATTTTGAAGCAATTTTAGGAAGCCTCTTGTCTTCCATGTTGTTTAACTTGTTCTTATACATCAGGTATCTAGTCATAGCGACGCTCTCAATGGGGGAGAGGCTTGTTTCTAAGAGGAGGATGGGATAGGGCGTATTTCCTTTAATTTTGAGATTATAGGTTATAAAATTCTTTTGTATTTGTATTGGAAGCCAATTATATTTTTTCAATTGTCATATAAGCTGCCTACACCTTCTGTCTCCTGAACGTCAAGTCATCGTCGCATTGTGCAAGCAGACATTCTTTTTATTTCATGCGACAATTGCAATTTGGTTTCGATTCAATTTTCACGACTGAAAGCGTGAAAACTCCTCCATCTTTTTGGACTGTCATGATTTTCTCAAAGGCACTTACCTTTGGTTCGCTATTAAGTGGCTGGGATAATTTTCAAACTATGTCCATTTACCTACTTTCTCTCTGATTGCACAACTTGGTTTTGATTATCTAATTGATGAGGCATTGAGCATGGTAATCTATGAATCATACTTGATTATATAGGGGTCATGGTTAATCTCGTTTCTATATGATATGATCCTGACTATTATAAGCTCTTGTCTTATCGATTTTATGAAATCTCTTGACACAATGTTTTATAAACTTTGATTATATATTATGTGACAAACGCATGGTCACTATATGAGTTTCGATTTCATGTTGAATGGCAATGGTTTGAAGTTATGAAATCGCGCATTGGTTGAACTTTTGGTTTTGATTTAATGTTTTGAATTATTACAATGGCACGAATTAACTTTGGGTTTGATTCTATATTGATTGAGTTTGATTTCAAACGATACAATGGTGCCTTGGTATCACTATCCACCGTTCAAATCTTTGTGTTGGCCAATTAATGTGTTTTAAACGTTATGATTATTGATGGAACAACGTTGTACTCAACCATTAATGTTCTGCATGGTAGTGATAATCCCACCACCTTCGCACGCATACATTGATTCTTTCCCTTTTGCACGCTTGCAGCTGTTAGCCATAACGATTTCTTCCCTTGTGTATTGTATTGTTCAATTCAAACCCTACTATGCACACAAGCCATGGATCCAGTTGTAAGGTTCGAGCCCAACGGTTGCCAAGAATTGATGATGTTCGATGGCGCTTATAGCGACCTGGAGAAATTTGGGTGGCTCCCGTTCATATGAAGATTCGATGGTTATAACCCTAGCATGTCTCGACAATTTGCACTAACCTTTGATGGCTGTTGAGCCAAGGTTGGGGATGTGCAACTAGAAATTGACAATCAATTTCTTAGTTTGGCTACCAGTTTGCCTGCTACTCGACAAAAGTGGTCGAAAAATTGAAAAGTGAAAGATGTCCCGTGGACATTTTTCTTCCAATCTCGGATGGTGAACTCCTGTGACAAAGGATTGCCCGCAAATATGCTAAAGCAACGCTGGCATGACCTGCTAATGATAACCAAGCAATTCATTACTTGCGAGGGCAGGTATGGGTTCGTTTTATTGTTTCACCTTCGTCGATTGATGGTTTTTATAGGCTATGAGCTTAATATGCCTCACTACCTGCATAGGAGTCTGTTTAAGATGGCTAAAAGGTATAAACGCAACCAGGCCGATACCAACCTTTTCCATTATGGGTTAATTAAAATGCTTATGGTTTATGAGTTGGTGTTACGCTGTGACTGTTGGAGTGATTTTCTGAGTCGGAATAGCTTTGAGGACTCAATCTCACCACAGGTTGATAAACCTGTGGTGAGCGAAAGAAAACCTATCCCCCCTGTGCCTTACAGCGCTTTGCTACCCAAACCTCTACCCGACTCACCTATGAACTTGCCCATGTCTGTGACCAAACAGGTCGAAATTGCTAAACCCGTAGCCAAAAATCCTAAAGCTAAAGCTAGTGCGAATTCTAAAGGCAAGAAAAACACTCGATTAATCTCTCGCATGGCAAGAAATAAACCCAAAATTCCTGTTAATCCTGAGCCTATCATGGTCAGTGAAGATTCTAACTCGGAGGTTGAACGCTACCTAGCAAGCGAGTATCCCTACTCAGAAGGTCTATGTGACAAACCTTCATACGAATTTGTCAAAAACCTACCACCTTGTTTGCAGGATGATCCCAATTTTCCAGGCATTTAAATGCCTCGTGGAACCCTCAGTGACTCGTCAAAACCCTCTCCTGCTCAACCAGTTGTTCCACCATGCAATTAGTGTGGCTTATGGTTGGAAAGGTACTACCTAGATGTGCTGATGTTGCAATCCAGAATTCATGCTCTGGAGGATCAAGTGGCAAAACTCACTAGTCATAAAGTGAAGGCGCAACCCACTGACAAGAGACAACGAACAACAGGTTCAATTCTATTCAAGAATGTTGAGTCGGTTACGGCAATCGTCAATTCGAAATTGGCATAGCCCGGGCAACATCACTGGTATGACTTTCACCCATTTATATGACATATTCATAAACTCTGTGTATATCGTGGATTTTCTCTGTCACACAAGCATGCACTATTGTATATAATTTTGTTTTGATAAATCAATTTTCATTATCGTTAAAGTTTTAATTAGATTTAGTTCTGATTTAATTTGATCATGATTGGATTTGATTGTTGTAATTTAGTTTGAATTGGATACTCTGTTATTGATTTTAAAGTTGTTAAAATATTTTCTAAACACAGACCGTTTCTGGTATTTCATTTTCAAACACAGTCGAATTCACATTTCGAATTGTTAATATTCCAGATGATGCGGTTAGCAATTATGGTTAACTGTTGTCATTTTATGACTATTGACCAATTCGAGTAACATTCTGTTAAGGTGTAACCAAGTTGCGAATCGATGTGGGTCATAACTATTGTATCCAACTATTCGGTTCGCATTGTTTTGTTTGATCGTGTTATCAACTTAATTCATATTACAACGAATATACTATTTAAATTTAACTTAAGAACGAAGCCGATCATGTCCAGAATAACGACTTGTTTCTATTTTTAACTCAGTTATGATCTTCTCTGATTGTTACTCGGTCTATGATTATTACTCTTGTCAATGGTTATTATCACTATGTGATCCTGTCTGTAGACTGTGTAAATACTCACATCGTAACTGTCTTTCCATATTCGATTGAAACGACATGAACTTTATGTATATCGTTATAGCTGTAACAAATCTATTTTGTGTTCAATTGTATCGATTATAATTATGTTGTGGCATATCATATCTTATATGATTATGATTCTGTTCGATTATGGTTGTATTGATTACGATTACATCGTATCTTATACGATTTGATTTACTTCTTAATTTCGTTTGATACGAAGCAGGCCTGTCAAGATTTGACCATGTTTTATGGTAACTGAAAACAGAGCATTCTTTACTCTGTTTCGATTGCATTCATTTTGATATTGTTTAATTTGAATGATAATTTCAATTGAATCATTAGTAATTCATTTTTGTATGATTATTAAAAGATGATTGGATTTGATTTCATTTGATTGCTATCTGGTCCTGTATGCTATTTTTGACTAGCTACAGAATCAGATGATTCTGTAGCTAAGTCTGTAGAATCAA
>JZKD02S1976479.1:1076855-1090610 GCA_000966675.3 Picea glauca
ATTCATATATAATCTTAATTAGATTTATATTAGATTGTTTAATTTCAGTAAATATATTAGATTGTTTAATTTCAGTAATGTTTATTTCTTTTTCATAAAATATAAAAATCAAAAAGAGACTCCTGGTTGTCTTAGGGAAGAAAACACATGAGTTTTGCAGGTTTTAATTAAATCTGTAGATTGTTTATAATGTACATTTGTGAATAAGTAATATTACAGCTGATAATTAGATAGTTGATTTGAGTTATTATAATAGTAATTAGTGGATTGTATATAATAGTTAGAATAGTTGTATTTAGTTTTAGTTTAATTAGTAGTTTGTTTTAATTAGATTAGTGTATTAGTTAGTTTTTAGTTAATTTCTTTTATTTAATTTGTTTTATCAGTTTTAGTTAATTAGTTTTAGTTTATTTTAGATTACTTAGCTCAGATCAATTCTCGCTTTGGTTTTCTTGAAAGACCTTAGAGCGGCCAACGGAGCCGTTAAACTCGTCAGGGTGGTCGATTCCAAACGACTTGGGTTATTTAGACAAACCCGGACCGGTTCCACTCTCCCAGTTGATGAACAATGAATTTCGCCCGTCAACAATTTTCTCTATCTTTCTCCAAGATTCATGAGAGATACTAAAACCCTAGGCTCCACATCCATAAAGAATAAAAGGTGTAACAAGAGTCTCAAAGAGGAGTTTCTTCTTATACCAACTCCAAAGATCAATTGATTTACAATTGTTTTCAAGCCCATAATAATATTTCCATCCCCCAATAATCCTTTTCTCAATGCTATAATTCCAATTGAGTTTGTGGTGAATATCAATTCCAAGATATTTCTATGAAGTCACTTCCTCCAAGTTGTTGTTGTCATATACAAAGGTATCATAAGGGATCTTATTTTATTTAATAATCATGAGCTTAGTCTTATCAGTATTAATAGTCATACCCATATTGGACCAAAACTCCTTGAGGATTCTTAGTTGGTTTTCAAGATCATGGGGGATCATTTCCATAAGAACAATATCATCATCATAAAGAATAAGATTGATGACTATACCAGTGAGAGTAGGGCCGACACAACCTGTTTTTTCCAAGCAATCTTCTAACTTGTCAATGTATATGCCAAAAAGGGTAGGAGACAACGGAAAACCTTGTTTGACTCTGATATTGCAATTAGTCTCTTTTGACCAACCCTCAGTGTTTTTAAACTTAGAAATAATGTTCACATACATACTTATTGCAACAACCCTCAACTCGAGGGGCACTTTTATCTCTTCCAACCTATTCCAAAGGTTTTTCCTATGAACCATGTCAAAAGATTTTCTAAAGTCAACAAAACAACAAAAAATATTGGTTTTAGTATTGCGGAACTCCTCTGCAATGATCATAAAGGTAAAAATATGGTCCACGGTTGAATGATATCTGTTAAGCCTGACCTGACCTTTAGCTATTTTACCGTGACTTTCTAGCCAAAGGATAATCTTCTTTTCCAAAATAATTCCTTAAAGCTTGGCTAAAATTGGGCTAATCATAATGGTCCTATAATTAGAGGGAATGTTTCTATCCCCATTTTTAAAAATAGGAACAATGAGGATTTGCATCCATGGTTTAGGGAAGCCCTGCTTGACTGCTAAATTGAAGATCTTGTGTATGTGAGAGATAAGGATTGGCCCTCCAATTTTAAAAATTTCAGCTTGGTAGCCTTCAATGTCCTTAGCTTTCCCATTTGCAAGCGGATTAACCTCGAAGTCTATGTCATCTAAAGAAAAATCTTCTTCCTTTGTAGGGACAATAGGAATGGTATCCATGACACTAGGGAATTCGTAAAGACTATCAAGGTAGGAATTCCAGTTGCTTAAGGGAATCGTATTATTTTATTTAGTATTGCGTTTTAAAATTTGGCTCCAGAACTTCTTACGATCCAACTTATATAGTTGTGAAAGTTGTTCTTGTCTTTTATTGATATAGTGCTTTTTTTTTCCTTTTAATTAGGGATTTGTACATATTGATCTTATAGCATTTTAAGAACTCATTATAAGCATCCCTAATGGCTTTCCTAGCAATTTTACATTCCTTATCATACCAAGGGTTGGTTTTTCTATTATTTTTTTTATAGGACATCTCGAAAGAGGACTTGTTAATAGAAGTGGAAAGGGTAGTTGTAAAATTATGATAGAGTTCTTCAATGTTGTCCTTATAATTTAGGAGATTTGATTTACTATTTAAATCCTTTAAGAAAATGTCAACTTTACTTTTGTCAAAGTGAAAATTACTTTGAGTATCAGAATTCTCTTCAATGGTGCTCCTATGCATGGATAATTTTAGAGTTAGGGTTAAAGGTTTATGATTAGAGTCAGGCTAATGGTAATTTAAAAGGTCAAAATTTGTTATTTGGTTGGAAACGGGGATATCATATATCACATAATCTACAACACTACTACCTAGCCCATGAATACAAGTCATATAGTTGGAGTTTGACCACTTCATTACTACATTGCAAATTATTAGGTCTTGAGAGCTGCAGAGCTTGACCAACTTAGTACCAAAAAATTCTCAATTAGGTCTTAAGAGTTTATCTTGTAGCTATTAGATAAAACAAGGTCCTCATCTAGCCATAAAGGATTATTGTTGGATTCATTACTTAAAAGACTATCTTGTTTAGTTGTAGTCCTAGCATTAAAGTCTCCTAGTAGGAGGATATTACCTTCATTTTTCAAACTATAAATATATTGTTCTAAATTATTATAGGGACAATTGTTATCTAGATTGTTTTTCTTATAAAAAGTAATTTAATAGGTGCAAACTAGAAAATTGATATATACATCTTCTTAACATTGGTGTCTGAAATTTCTATCCAAATGTAATGATTAAGAGGGTCATTCTTATGAAATTGAATGTGAGGAGAAATGCTCTTTCTAATATAACAAGTTATGCATCCTATACCTCTACGGTGGGATTGTTTGTTCCATGCTGACCATAAGACAAATCCTTCTATGTTAGGGACCTTAGAATCCTCATGCTCCCAAGTTTCAACTGGATAGATAATATCAATATCACTCTCGATCCAACTTATCATAGGACCTTTGCACCATGGAAATCCATGACTATTCCAAAAAAAGGATCCTGAGTGTCCCAAATTCCTAATTATTATTATTCTTCTGGTCTCTATCCCTAACAATAGCTTTTTGATTTCTAATTATTTCCCACTTTCCTTGTTTCCTCGATTCTTTTACCTTTTGAACTTCCTTCCTTAATTCAGCTTGGTCTTCGGGAATGAGGTCTTCATTTATAAATATTTATGACCCATTTAAGCTAAGATATTTACTAAGTATTCTATATTTATGGTCATTACAACTTACTTTGACACATATCAACCTATCTTTGTGATCAAATATTTTTCCTATTCTCTTTGCTTCTATGAGGTAAGTTGGATCAATTTGTGATTTATTATTTAATTCTTCTTTTACTATTTCTAGTGTATCCTCCTCTTGTTGTTATTTTATACCAAAAATTATGAGGTTCAAGGATCTTTTGTTACGTTCATGATCTAGTTTGATTAGCTTATTCATTTCCTCTCTGATGGGTTTGATATCCAATTTGTTTTTTATATTACTGAGGGTCAAATTGTTGGTTAGTTTTTCTTCTAGCTCTTTAATCCTATCTCTCAAGTTGTGATTTTCTTCAACCCCTCCTTCTTGGGTTCATTGTTTATGTTTTTCCATTTCTTGAATCATATCCTTCATTGTATGCAATTCACTCTTGAACCCTAAGAATCTATTCTCTATTTGAGTTTGAATGATATCCTTAATTTTTTTATCAATCATTGCCACTAGCTCTATTTGGAGTTTTACGTTTCTTTCTTCACTCATTTTTTCTAATGTTTCTAACTCTATTTGGATTTTGGAATCTCTCTCTTCTCTTCTTTTTTTCTATTGATTCCATATAATCGTAAAGGACCTCTAGGGTGATTTTGGGGGGCTTGCCCCTTTTAGGCTGAGTTTTTGGAATAGGTGGTGGAGTGATCATATTGAAAATAAGAGAAAAAATAAATGTAACAATTATTATTTTGGATTGACTTTATCTCTCAAATAAAATTTTACATATGAAACTTAAAATAAAACAATAAATAAAAGATATTTAAATCTCTTTAGGTTAATAGATAATAAACATATTTTAAATTAAAATTGAAGCAAATTAAAAAGTGATTCACCTCATTTCACATGTCCAATTACCTTGGGTTTAAAACTATTAAATGATTGATGAATGATTAAATAAAATAAAAATATCTTATAATGATTCACCCCCTCTCAATATAAGATAAGTTCAACACTAATATTATACTTGTAAATGAAGAATTTTCAAATTTAAAAACTATGTTACTATTGTTAATATTTATGAAACATTGTTATCTTTGAATATTCATTCTATAAAATTTATAATAATTGTTGACAAATTGTTTAACATATTATTTAGCTTCAATTTAAATTATAAATGAAAATGATTAATTTTATTTTATGGAAATTAATTTGATTATATATTATTTAATAATACAAAATTTATATGGAAAATTTTAATATTAGTTCTATTTTATATCATATTACTTTGTAGTGTATTTATATAACATTTATGGGTTATAATTGTTTGATTTTATTATTTTGATTTTGAAAAATATCATTAATTTTAATTAAAATTTTGATTATTTATAAATTTAAAAGTTATGTCATATAAATTTGTATTTATTTTATTCACATGTAAGCACTTAACACACAAGTAAATTGGGGTGAGAATCAAACATGAGACCTTATTTACAAATTTCCTTTCATTTCTACGACACTTGCCAATCCGTCTACACCCTTGAGGGTTACAAATTTATATTTATATTTATATTAAAATATACAAATTTATATTTGTATTTGTATTGAAAGTGTTTTTAATTACTTTATTTTAATATTTAATATATCCCATATGATCATTTGTTAATTAATAAGTTTTTTTAATAAAATTATAATTAACCATATATATCTTTTTATATAAACAAAAAATTGATAATTTATTTATTTGTATGAACTCAAAGTGATTGGTATTTAAAAATTTAATCCTATGATTTTGCTTCCTCTTTCTAATAACTAAAAAGAATATCAAATTTTGACATTTTAATATTGTTTATTAAATTTAAGGTTAAAATGAATTTATATTAATGATGATGATGATGATGATGATTAATGTCCACCAAAACATAATTAGTGTATGAGACCTTAAGAGGGTAAGTGATTAGTTGAGATTCTTTAGAATTTTGTTTCTATGCTCGAAAAATAATTATATGATAATTACATGAGTGAAAAAACTGCAACCATAAATATTATGATAAATCAAATTAAATTTGGAAAAAGAGAACCACCAAATGGCAATGTCCATTAGCTTTAAAAATTGGGACCTATCCATTTGTTTTTAATGGATTTCAATGAGTAAAGAGGGACGTATTGCAATTTGAGCAACAAGGCATGAAAAAAGTTTCGTACAAGTTCTGTAAAAAAAATGGAAGTATACAAAAAAAAGCTTCAGACAAGTTTTACAAAAGAATATAATAAAAGAAGTAGAAGTATCATAACGCTACAAATTGGTATCAGAGCAAGGAAACACTACAAATTGATATCAAAGTCAAGCAACACTACAAATAAGATACAAAACATGTTTTCAATAACACATTATATAACCTAGTTAACCTAGTTAGTTAATAAAACATGTTTTCAATAACACATTGTATGAGCTAGTTAGTTAATAAAAATTTAGTAATTATATTCTAAATCTAATTTTAAATAAATATCAATTTCGTTGTATGCAATTTACAAACATTACTTTAATTTTAATAATTCAAAAAGAATACCATATGTTTTGTACAAAATATTAAAAACAAAATTATCCAAACCACCCTTTTAACTCTATCTTTATTCATCTTTATAAATCTCAATATAATATCAATCCTTTTTATGCCATGCCTTCATTATCATGGGGAGAATCCATAATTTTGAAAATGAGGATAAACTCACTATCAAATCCATCTTTATAAATCTCACTATGATAGCAAGCCTATGATATATCTCACTATCATGGTGAGAATTCATAATTTCGAAAATGAGGATACACTCACCATTAATACATAACTTAGAGAAAAATATCCTATTTATAAACTAGAAAAGGATTCAAGTAGTGTAAGGACTTTGGGAAGGTCCACCAACATTTTATTTTCCAAAATCTTATTTATCAAACATTCGAGTATCATACACGTTTCAAGATTAGTGGATCGTAACTTCAACAAACGAATAACTCCACACTAGAACACTAAACTTAAATGGTTCAAGAGACGCTAGAGGGTCAAAGCAACCTCTTTCCTTGCTATCCTCTTTTCGTACTTATGATAACCATTTCAGATAACCATAAATATCTTAAGGTTACTAATAATATTTAAATATACCATATAATTAAACATTATCTAGTGTCTAGTTAAGCAATGTTTCCTCAATGATCGTGGTGATCTTATACAAGTTCTTTGACTTAATTATTCCATACTGTTGAAGATCTTACACTTTATGCTCTTGGTTTTTCAAACAACACCTATTTTGCATCTTAAATTATTATTATTATTTTATATATATATATATATATATATATATATATATATATATATATATAATATTAATTTTGTTATTTTATGTGTATTTTTAATAAAAAAATGATATTTTTTTA
This sequence comes from Picea glauca, assembly GCA_000966675.3. NCBI lineage: Eukaryota > Viridiplantae > Streptophyta > Pinopsida > Pinales > Pinaceae > Picea > Picea glauca. The sequence continues at coordinate 1,083,591 of JZKD02S1976479.1, forward strand.
TATTAAAGATATTTATACATAAAATTTCTATCATAAAAAAGTTATATGTTAATATTTGAAGTTGTAAGAAAAGGGCCAACATATATATTTAGTAATTACATAATTTCCTCTTCTTCTCCATCCAAAATTGACACTCTTCCCTATGAGAGTGATGACGTAGCTGATTGAAAAGGCACTCGCCATTATCAATAAGAGTTTTACTTCTTCATTTTCTTGTCATCCCATCCTTATTCTCCACGACTTGTTACTTTTTTTTCTACGTCTCTCCCATTTCTCAATTCAATGTGTATATAGACATATTGATAAGTACCTGAGTAGATCTACAAATATAATCACCACAAATATTGAATACAAAATAGATCCATAGAGTAATATAGAAGAAACCACACTTTTATTATAAGAACAATATGCAAAATCTATTTTATTACTATTAAACCCTTAGGGTAGGGCAACACCATAGAATGGATCCTATTATGGAAGGGATCCTCTCCTGTTCACTTGCCTCTTCGAGGGGGATTCCTCCTATTGAGTTACCATTCCAAATACAATATTGTTCTTGATGTCCCATTACATTACTCGAACCCCTTTGTATAGTGCTACCATCACCTAAGAACATTCTTGAGGAGGAAACTTCTAGAAGTAGAAACTTCTAAGAAGTCCTCTTACATTTAATATATCTAACTATCCATTTATTCTATCTAACTACCATAGTGGACCTATTCCACCTTACATTGAATGAGTTCCAATATTATCACTATGGGCCCTCTTGGCCCCCCACTACCTCTATAGCTACCTAACATTCCATCCCACTTATGAAAGTGTTTTCCTCAATGCTTGATGTACAACCATATACCAAGGTTGCATGGATAAGTGTGGACCATAGTGTTGAAGTCGACTAGAGAACCATGGTCCCATGGAGAAATGAAAACCATCATATTGAAGTAGTCCAACTTCCATTGTGAACCAGGGTCCCATGTCCAAGTGATCATATGAAATCCATGTGAAAGATATCTGAACTCAAGAACCAACTGAAAATGATGCTCCAAATATATACATTGATCATGGGGATCCAAATATGTATATCCCTCCATATCAACAAAATCATTTGAATAACACACTAGTACTGGAGAATACTAAAAAATAGTGTGCATAGAAGGTGTTGGACTTCTCTCCACAATGTGCTCCACATGAGGTGAAGGAGAGTCATCAAATAGAATATGGAAGTGGTTGTCATCCCAGAAATGAAAACTATGCATATATCAATCATCACAATCATTCTCCAAATAATACCAAGCATACACTTATTGATGATATTCATTCCTGATGTTTTCCATAAGATATCTCTCTTGAAGGAGAGATAATGATTGTTGACTATTGTGATAACTATCTCTGATGCCTTGCATGTGGTCATGCATATTAGCTTTGACTGCTTCAATCATGTGTAGAATTTCCCTGAGTTCAGAGTGCATATCCATTGGAAACACCACATATAATATACCAAAATAAAACTCTTAAAATTATTTATCCAATGGAACTGAAAATTTTATGAACCCTGCAATCTCATTGCCATCACGAAGAAACCCAAAATATAGAACAAGTGTTTAAAAATAAATTACTGCAGAAAATCATGGCTTTTTCCGGAAAAACCTTCAAAAACTACTGAATTTAAAATGCTCATAACTTTACTTCCCAGACTCCATTTTTGTTGAGCTTTTTTTTGAAATTGGGTATTTTTCCGAGAGGAATTAAAATGCCCAATTTTGTTTTTTCCAAATTTATCTCATAAAACTTCATATCTGAACCTGAAGTATGCTACCCTCTTTTTCTTCCCTAGAAAAATTTTGCAAAAAAAGAGAAAAAAATCATTCCCTTCTTTGGCCAAGGAAAGTGCTATGATACCAATTGTTAAGTACCTAAGATCTGAAGACATGAATACAAAAGAACCACAATAGATATAGAATAACAATATGCAAAATCTTCTTTATTATTATTAAACCCTTAGGGTAGGGAAACACCATACAATGGATCCTGTTATGGAAGGGATCCTCTCCTCTTCACTTGCATATTCGAGGGGGCATCCTCCTATTGAGCTATAACTCACAATAAAATACTTTTCTTCATGTCCCATTACATATATTGAACCCATTTATATAGTGCCACGATCACCTGAGAATATTCTAGAGGAGGAATCTTTTAGAAGTAGAACCTTCTAAGAAGTCCTCTTACATTTATTATATCTAACTACTCATTTATTATATCTAACTACCATAGTGGACCTTATTTAATAATATAGTGGACCTATTCCACCTTACATTGAATGACCTACACTATTATCACTATGGGCCCTCTACCGCCGCCCCCCACTACCTCTCTAGCTACCTAACACATACTCTGATGATATGAGTCTACAATTGAGATCAACTCAGAGGAAATAAAGAAAGAGAAACAATGTACACACATAAGGTGACTAAGTTGTCTCACCACCACGTATCAATTGATCATGAAAATTAATACATATATAGGATGAAAAAGAGATACATCTCATGTATATAACAAATTTGACATAACTAGCAATATTGATTATGTAACTACTAGCATAGTAATTTTCTAATAATTCATTTCTACAATTATTTTTGTCACCCCCTCTTAATGTAGAAATGATTTTTCTACAATTCTCAACTTGTCTCTACCTATTAGAAATTTACCCTTTACCAAAGGTTTAGTGAATATATCTACCAAATTGTAATTTATATTAAAGTGTATCAAATCAATTTCTCTTAAATGATTTTTTTCTCTCACAAAAGTGATGTTGAGTTTCAATGTGCTTTGATCTTTCATGATAAATTGGATTGTTTTCCAGTTTTATTGAACTTTTTTTATCACATCCCATGAAGTCATGAAAAATAAACACTGGAAGTGAGGAACATCTTAAGATAGATTCCATAGGGGATTATTTGGATGAACAGACCGTGACAGAGATACAGGTGTCAGTACGAGAATAGGAGGATCTATTCCCTACATGATTTTTAGAAATAAAAGGTATTAAGGGAGATTTAGGGTATATGAAGATAGAGGTAAAACTTGACTCCAAGCTATTTAAACACTAGACATACTGTCTAAAACCCATAGCCAAAGAGAAAGTGAAGAAGGATATTGATAGGATGTTATAAGTTGGGCCGATTTTCCTTGTCGATAAGGTTGAATGGATCAATCCTATTGCTATACAAAACAAGAAAGGTATGGAGGATATACATGTATGTGTGGATTATAGGATATTGAATGCTTCTTGTGTACATGAACCATTTCCTACCCCCTTTGGTGATCAGGTACGAGATCAGGTAGTGGGAAATGAAGTGTATTCCTTTATAGATGGGTTTTCTGGATACCACCAGGTTAGAATTGCCAAATAAGACAAGAAAAATACTACCTTCACTATAGAGTGGAGATCATTTTCCTATAATTTGATGCCTTTTGGGATCAATAATTCCCCAACAATGTTCTATCAGATAGTGATTACAACATTCTTTGAATTCATTCATAAGTTTCTTGAGGTATACCTGGATGATTTGTACTGTGTACATATTACTCAAGGAGCACATTGGGATATTACGACTGATGTTCGATCACTATAGACATCTACATATTTCCATTAATATGAGAAAATGTATTTTTTGTGTACCCATAGGGAATCTTCTCAGACATTTATCTTGTAGGAAAGGAGTCCTAGTCGATCTTGCGAAAGTTGCATTAATTCTCAAAATGCCTCCTCCTACCACTACCAAAAAACTGCAACTACTTTGGGCCATACTAGATACTATCGTAGGTTTATTAGGAGCTACACAATTATAACAATAGATTTAAAATAACTACTAAAGAAGTTCAAAGAGTTATTTTGGACTCAAGAATATGATAAAGTTTTCAACCTAATAAAACAATAGCTGAGTATTGCACCTATTTTAACTTATCCTATATGGAAAATGGAGTTTCACGTGCACATTGATACCTCTGTGACCACACTAGGTCCTATTCTGGCACAACCAATGGAAGGAAATCTAAATCATCCTATCTATTTTTTCCAACAGAAAGTTATCCCATGCTGAGCGCAACTTCACTACAAATGAAAGTGAAGGTTTGGAAATGGTTTATGCTTTACAAAAGTTTATACATTATTTGTTAGGCGATCGTTTTAGGTTTTTTACTGATCACTCTTCTTTGAAGTATATGGTTAAAAAACTTGTGTTAGAAGTATAATTTTCATATGGTTGTTGTTATTTGAGGAGTTTTTGTCAGGCTACTAAATTGAAGATTTAAATGACCTGAAACACTAAATTGTCAAACCAGGGTTGGTAAACTTTGAGCTGATACACAGTATGTGCAGGTAAGGCTCTAGTCTCTATCTGAATGCTATCCTTAGAATGAAACACACACTTATTCCGAGAACTTGAATCTTAATGACTATCTCGAAGCTTAGCATTTCCTATTTAGGTCATTAACAAAAAACAGTCTTATGCTCAAATGCTGGTACTGCTATTTATATTCAAAAGTGTGGTTCCACAAGATTATTTTACCTCTATGTCTGATCATCTACCATCATCATTTATGTTTAAGTCATGAAACAAAGAGTATTTTCGAAAATGCATTCAATCTGGTCATCAAAATGAATCTAAAGCTGTCTACAGGAAAACAGAGTACTACTCTACCTACTGGTACCGGAAGCTTCCTTTGATTTAACTGTGATCTAACTATTCTAAGTAAGCAGAGTAACTAACTGTCTAACAAAGCAAATTTCATTCACACTCTAAGTTATGCTCGAATTGAAAATGAGAAGACAAACAAACCACGTTCATACTTTTAAACCCTACGAGCATCAGTTATGCATGCAATACCCATCAACATAAAATATAACAGTATGCTGGAACGATTCAATTGAAGAATAGATAAACATGATTCTGAAACAACTAAATTGATGACACACTATAAGCTGTAGGTATACCATTCATGTAAGAAAATTCTAACACATTAAAACAACTAGATCTATGAACGTTAAGCTACCTCGTATGTAAGTTCTAAAACACTGAAATGAACTAAAGCTATGACAACATAAAACTAAATTTATTGCAAAATAAAGCAGCAGCTTGCACTGGTTTGGCGGGCCCAACCAAAGGACACAAACGCTGTAAGTGGTAACCGGAACTATTCAATCATGCTACGCAAACATTGTATAAACTTCACGCTTCATTAACTCATAAGAAAACTACTCAGATCGTATGACAGTCGGGTAACATAACGTAACAGTAGCTTGTATTCAAAAATGTTTGTTCATAATATATCATAATCCAACAACCCGTTCTCAAGAGTGATCCTGGGTTTATATAGAAATCGTGTTTTCATAACAGTCTTAAAGAAACAATGCATAAACAAACGGATCCTCGATCCAGAAATAGTCTTGGAATCAAGTTAAAAACGTACTTCACATCTTCGTGACACGTAGTGTCACGAAGTGTGAACGATGAAGAATTAACGTCCCAGTTTCATCCTTAGGCCTTCAAGCACCCTGTGGCGATGACTCCAGTTGTCATGCGAATCTCTCTGTCTCCCATTCAGACCATAACGCACAGATCTTGAGAAGCTCCATTGGTGTCTCCACGGATACGAGTTGGTACCTGGTACCAGCATCCTGTTCCAAAAATAGAAGTGGTACCTAACCCAAGTGACATTAGTCCCAATATCAATTTAAAGCATCAAAGTGCATAAAAATAGCTTGAAATGTAAAGATACCTTAAGTAACCCCATTGAATGGCAGGGAGATGTCAATTATGTCAAAAAAAGGCCAAAAGGATGGTACTGGGATATAAATGGAGGTCTGTGGCATATAATGTAGGAAAAAAAACATGATCAAAACCGGAGACCAACATGCCCCCATACTGAAGTCCTTGCCTGTCCTCAGGCAACAAAATCAAAAATTGGTAGCCATCAAAGGGTTGCAGCGGCTGGAACCAGCATTTGTAGCCTGTCCTGCTTCTTTAGATTCCTAATTTCTTTCTTAAGGACCCTGTTGATTATAACATGCTTCCTAGCAATCCTCTGAAGTTGTCTGTTCCTTTTGAAAATATCTTTATTCCTCTGCTTTAACCTTTCAACTTTGGATAAGAGGTGAGTTACCCTGAGCTTCAGGAGTTTGTTTTCGGTTTTAATATGTCTGTCCAGTACAATGTACTCATGCAACTTCTCCTTCAGTCTGTTGTTCTTGCTCTCTAGTTTCGCCACCATGGGTTTCAAAGACCGACTAGAGGAAATCTCGTAGTGGGTTTCAACTGTTTGACCTTGTCCTGGCTGTGGTGACGGACTAGATGCATGCGTGAGCTATTCGGGACTTTGAGCAAGGGTGTGAAATCTTTCGGAATTATGGTCTGAACTGAATTCAAGAGTGAATGCATCTGGGCTGTGTTCATAAGTATCAACTGGATCAAAATTATGATCTGGGATGAGTTCATAGTTTTCAATTGGATCTGGATGAGCTGGGCTGAGTGTAAAAGTGTCAACTAGATGGGGTTCAGGGGTGAACTCTCTTGGCATCTGAACAGGGGTACCGGTTGGTACTTGAACAGACTTATTCTGCACATTTCCTTTGGGTGTAGTGGCCTGCCGATTTGTTTTACGGTTCTTTTGAATGAGTTGGGACAAAGTCCAGGTCATCTCAGATGGATCTGGGGCATCCTCGTGACCATCTATACTTTCCAATCTCTCTTGTGGGGGGTAACTGGGTACCGAGTTGTCCATTCCCGACAACACACTTTTACATTTTCTTTTCAGGTTCCTCCTAGGCTTATCAGCTGACTCGGCTAGTTCCTCCACATCAATTATGTTCTCGGTAGCTGGGGGAGAACTTGGGGATTCAATGTTCACCTCTGTAGGTGTGGTGGCCTTCCCAGTTTCAGTATTGGTTTCTACCTCGTCATCAATTGGAGGTTCGGGCTCAGGGTCCCCCACATGGTCTTTAGTCCGGGTTTTGACTTTCTT
>JZKD02S1976479.1:1097047-1120619 GCA_000966675.3 Picea glauca
TAAGTCTCTCCCTCTTTCTCCCATGGTAAAAGGATTCCCAAGAATTGTATAAACAATCCTGTCTTTCTTTGGTGAGGGTGTAAAATCCCACCTTTCTGGATTCTTTTTGTCATAAGTTTTATCTCCTATTGGTCTTTTTGAGGATCTTACGGCCTTTGATGTCACATATGTAGTTGTTATCTATGAAATTACAGAGTTAGGGTTCCTAATCAGGTCGTGTATTTTCTCTGGATCAACTGTGTCATCCAGGGCTGGATCACCAAGATTTTGAGTTTGTTGATGTATGGTGTTTCCTGGTTCTAGGTTTTTTTCTACAGTTTCCTCAGCCATAATTTCAGTCTCAGTTTCTATCGCTCTTTGGGTGGAGGTTTCTTCTTCTTTTTGTGGTTTTGTATTTTTCCTAAATCTACCTCTAGGATCTCTATTTCTCATGAAGTCATATTAAAAAAATGAAAGAAAAGAAACTAAGATTGAGTTTCAGAGTACCTGTGATAATTGATATGTCGGTTTTCACCCTTTTTGTTTCCACAACTGCTCTTACAATCAACCTTCTAACACACCAAACCAAGCTAAGTGATTTCCAAAACTAATCAAGACAAATATCTTATTACCTTTTAAACAGCTCCCCGGCAATGGCGCCAAAAATGTCAGGATGCTAAATTGAAGATTTAAATGACCTGAAACACTAAATTGTCAAACCAGGGTTGGTAAACTTTGAGCTGATACACAGTATGTGTAGGTAAGGCTCTAGTCTCTATCTGAATGTTATCCTTAGAATTAAACATACACTTATTCTAAGAACTTGAATCTTAATGACTATCTCGAAGCTTAGCATTTCCTATTTAGGTCATTAACAAAAAACAGTCTTGTGCTCAAATGCTGGTACTGCTATTTCTATTCAAAAGTGTGGTTCCACAAGATTATTTTACCTTTATGTCTGATCATCTACCATCATCATTTCGGTTTAAGTCATGACACAAAGAGTATTTTCAAAAATGCATTCAATCTGGTCATCAAAATGAATCTAAAGCTGTCTACAGGAAAACAGAGTACTACTCTACCTACTGGTACCGGAAGCTTCCTTTGATTTAACTGTGATCTAACTGTTCTAAGTAAGCAGAGTAACTAACTGTATAACAAAGAAAAGTTCATTCACACTCTAAGTTATTCTCGAATTGAAAATGAGAAGACAAACAAACCACGTTCATACTTTTAAACCCTACGGGCATCAATTATGCATGCAATACCCATCAACAGAAAAGATAACAGTATGCTGGAATGATTCAATTGTAGAATAGATAAACACGATTCTGAAACAACTAAATCGATGACACACTATAAGCTGTAGGTATACCATTCATGTAAGCAAATGCTAACACACTGAAACAACTAAATCTATGAACGTTAAGCTACCTCATATGCAAGTTCTAAAACACTGAAATGAACTAAAGCTATGACAGCATAAAACTAAATTTATTGCAAAATAAAGCAGCGACTTGCACCGGTTTGGCGGGCCCAACCAAACGACACAAACACTATAAGTGGTAACCAGAACTATTCAATCATGCTACGCAAACATTGTATAAACTTCACGCTTCATTAACTCATAAGAAAACTACTCAGATCGTATGACAGTCGGGTAACATAACGTAACAGTAGCTTGTATTAAAAAATGTGTGTTCACGATATATCATAATCCAACAATCCGTTCTCAGGAGTGATCCCAGGTTTATATAGAAATCTTGTTTTCATAACAGTCTTAAAGCAACAATGCATAAACAAACGGATCCCCGATCCGGAAATAGTCTTGGAATCAAGTTAAAAACGTACTTCACATCTTTGTGACACGTAGTGTCACGAAGTGTGAACAATGAAGAATTAACGTCCTAGTTTCATCATTAGGCCTTCAAGCACCCTGTGGCGATGACTCCAGCTGTCATGCGAATCTATCTGTCTCCCATTCGGACCATAATGCACAGATCTTGAGCGGCTCCATTGGTGTCTCCATGGGTACGAGTTGGTACCTGGTACTGGCATCCTGTTCCAAAAATAGAAGTGGTACCTAACCCAAGCGACATTAGTCCCAATATCAATTTAAAGCATCAAAGTGCATGAAAATAGCTTGAAATGTAAATATACCTTAAGTAACCCCATTGAATGGTAGGGAGATGTCAATTATGTCAAAACAATGCCAAAAGGGTGGTACTGGGATATAAATGGAGGTCTGTGGCATATAATGTAGGCAAAAAAACATGATCAAAACCAGAGACCAATAGTTTTCTTTTAAGGTCATTATCAAGCATGGTAAACTAAATGTTGGGCTAGATCCTTTTTATAGAATAGATTTGGGAGAAAGTGGCATAGTTGTATATGATCATCTCCCTCATGTACTTATTTTTCATAGTGAGGCTATTTGTGATTACATGTTGGACATTGTATTATTTTTAACCACTGGTACTATGCCAGACGACTATTTCGTGACTCAAAAAAGGCACCTAATAGTTCGTGCAACAAACTATCAACTAATTTCGGTCCAGTTGTACTTGACCATGAAAGACCTGATATTCTATGGGAATTTCACAGTGAACTTGCGGGAGGACATGTTGGCGGAAAGGAAACTAACCAGAAGATATTAAAAGGAGAATTATGGTGAACTACATTGTTTAAAGATGATAAGGACTATGGTCGGGCCTACGATGTATGTCAAAGAGTCAGGAAGCCATCTCATCGTGATGAGTTAACTTTACACCCTCTCCGAGCATTCCAAGACTTTGAAAAGGGGTTGTCGATTTAATTTTTCTGATTAGTCCCCTTTCCAAGCATTCAAAGGAAATATACATAATTACCGCAAATAACTACCTGAATTGATGGGATGAAGCAGAATCTATTCAATACTTCTCTACAAGCACAACAAAACAGTTTATTTTTCAGAATATCATTACTCGGTTTGGTTGTCCTGGGACCTTGACTAGTGATAAATGAGCCCATTTTATTAGTGAGACTATTGTGACCCTTACAAGAATTTTTTTTATTAATCATCATAAGAGCAGTCCCTACCATTCACAAACTAACAAAATAGTGGAAGCAATTGATAAAATATTGGATATGGGGTTGACTAAAGTTTGTTGCAAAAATCAAGATGATTGGGATGAGTTCTAGTTTTGTTATGGGATTAAGTTTTCCAACCTGGATATCACCTTTGTGGTCGGGGGGTATCAATCAAATATTTACGTATTTAGTCATCTCTACGTTCAAAATTTGTGCCCCATCAAAGTCACCATGGTATCTAAAGACTATTGATACCCTTTTTCTCATTATCCTCGTCATCATTCATCAGAGTTATTACATCCTCACCAATCATTCATATTTATTCAGGTTGGAGTTGGTGGGGCCATTACTTTTTTGTGCACCCCGATCTCGTTATCTTGTGTTCCCCTTTTTCTCTTAACTGCCCAAATCGCTTCATATATTTTTTTGTGTCTACTCATCTTGTTCAACGTTAATGTTGAATTGTTTCCATGTCTCTCTTAATGGCTCATAATACTGTCCTCATTTCTCGATGTTTCCTATGATCATTTACCGATATCATGTTTTTGTCGAAGTTATTTGTATCCTCAGTCATGGATATCCCTAAGAAATCTACGAGACTACATACTTATCCATAAGTTCAGCTTTTATACCAGGTTTGATCTTTTACAATGGTCTGTACTGCTGGTCGAGGAGCCCTAACCAAAAATGTTATTCTAGAGGAGTTTATTGAGTTGCGTGTTGTAGTTCAATGTATTCTCCATAGGAAAGTCGCGAAGACTCGACTGGTCGACCTTGATTTTACAGATGCTTCCTTGATTCCACATATGGAAACCCATGCTTTCATGGATAGCACAAAATTTTCAGGCGGAGAGTTTTAGTGGCAATGGGAACTTGGCTATGCTCCACTACAAGATTCTACTTTGATGTGTCTATGTGACCTACTTACTTTTGGTACTACTAGAGAAGCTAGACAATGCACAAAATGTCTCATCAGTAGAGTGCAGAACAACACTTTATAGTTACACCAGGCTTATCCAATCCATGTAGAGGACATTTATATGCTCATTGGGTTGTCCATGGAAGGTCAGGGTGTCACAGATGACTTCTAAGGCTTTGGGAAGCATGGTAAGAATAAGGGTGAACTGAGCCTCTATGAGAAATATCACACTTATCATGGAGGTCGTGGAGTGCACATTGCGCCAATAAATAATGAGCAGATATGTATGGCCTACTATGTGATTGCTGGGAAGGTGATCAGAAATTACACGAAAGGTGAATGCATGATTATCTCCATCGTAGTCATAGAATTAAAAAAAAATGGTGCACCTATGAATTGGTGTAAATATCTGCTCACCAAGATGTACCAGGATTGTGTAGATATGCATGAGTGAGTTGAGTATTTCATATATGGATACTTACTCATAGCATTCAATATGTGGAAGTGGAAGTCACCGAAGGGTCGCAATATATCTCACAATGATGATGGTTGTATCACCAAGCTTTTCGACCAATGGAATTTTCTCCCTGCATCCACCAACAAGAAAACTCACAATGTCACCTTTGTGCAGTGGTATAATGACCTCATTTCAACAACACAGAGGAAACAAGTTCCACATGCGCTACTTAATTGGCATACCCACGACATCTAGTTTGGGATGAGCCATGACCATACTTTTGTGCGGCTTCTGGGGGATAATATGGATCTATTTCATATGAACCTAATACCCTTTTACCTAGATGAGGTTGCATTTGATAATGAAGTCACCTCATGGCCCGATGTCATTATAGAATAGAATAAGACATATGTCTCCTAGATCAATGCCTGTGTAGACCTCTAGTGCATGGACCAGTTCTGCAAAGCACGACAAGATTCCTTCCAACTTAGAGGATGGGGAAGATGAAGGCGATGAGGAAAAGTTACTGGGGGACACGGTTCAGATCCCATTTTCTTCTATTATGGAGGACACCACCATTTCTAGTAAGCAATTCCATGAAGTACTTACCTCTGTTTTTCCTACAAAAAATCAGTGCACGAACTCTCCCTCCAAGTCTCATGTTGACCTTGTTATCACCATGGCCACTCCCTTTTTTTTATTTTACCCCCGACCCACACAATTACTCCCATTCCCTCATCCGTCCTAGTATTGATGAACCTTCAATCAGATAGAAAAATAACCCTCTCATTGAGGGGATCACTGGCCTGCTCCATGCGTCAACCATTATTGTCCCATTCACAACCCCATCATTAACCGATCACACTCAGTTTGACATAGTCTCTATTGAATCCCCTAGAACCACTTCCACTATAGCCACTACCATCCTACTACCATCTACTTTCCCCGAGGTTCCACAAATCCAAGTCCCTCTTCCGCTACGTAATATGAGCATGACTTACATGTGCAGGAAAAATCCTTATACAAACTCATCCAATTTTGGCTTACTTTTCCATAGATGGTGCCTGAGTTTCCTAAAGATATCACTCTGGTTGCACGACCACAAAGAGTGGATCTCATTGTTGGCGCATGGTCCCAACTAGATATCAATGTTGATACCCTACAACAACATCTAGCTACCATCAAATTGAAATAAAAGGAACATCCTAAAGCAATGATGCAACAGATTACTTAGGCCATTGTCCAAGGAAATACTATCATATCCTCACTTCATGCCCATTTTGAGGAAAGTCGTCGGCTCTTCGATATGGTATGGGTTCAATTGCTAGACCAACATAGTAAGCCTGTCGAAGAGCTACGCACTAGGATTAAAAATATGCATGCATAATCCCATTCCATTGTTGACCTTGTTCAGGAAGCGACTAAATTTTCTGAAATACAGGCCAAGGATGACAAGTTGGATGCCATGGTTGAAGCTAGTAGGGTCACGAAGACAAAGATTCAACACTTCATGCTTGTAGTCCAAGATGAATAAGTTCTGTTGCAACAACTTGACTCCATCACTACCAAATATTAAAATATTATCTTCGCTACTAGACCATCAGATCTTGATGTAAACATTTCCTAGGAATTTATTAAGGGAGCCTCCATTTTGGTGAGGAAATGCCAGAATCAGGTTGAGAACTATGATCAATTTCGTGCATAGGATCTTTCCCTTCTGCTTCAGTTGGTCCCTCCATTTGTAGAGGGTCAATGGAATGATCCATAAGGTTGACTTGGGATGAGTCAAAGATTGTGGTCGGGGCCTTTAGGGCCCTCCATTTTTGAAGAGGAACTAATTTTGCGAAAAGGTCAAAGTCTTGTAGGAAAGTGAAACAACATATCGAAAGATTAGAACTAGCAAAGAACAATTCAGGTAAGCAAAAAGTTAATTACCAGTAGGCCAACAGTGAATACAGATCATACACTAGCTAGAGAAGTAAGTAGAAAGGTGCAGAAGATTTGAAAATGGGAAAAGAGAAAGAAATAAAGCAATGAAAGAGGAATGAAGAAATCATAACAACAAAATAAAAAGGAGGCCAAGATAATGATATAAATTGGGAAATATGTAATGGGAAATGGTTACCTAGCTATCGAGATGATGAGTTGTTTTGATGTATTTCGATATTATGCACTGTTAAATTGTTGTTGCTAGAATCAATGTTCTTTCTCTGTCACCAAGCTATCGTCATTATTATTGATTGAGTTTGGTGCGATAAGATGTTGTAATGGGTTGTGGGAACAATTGTATATGGGAACATGGAATGCACTACATGAGCTAGGATCATACCCTTGTACTCATTGGATTGTGAACTCTAAGAGGATGATAATACAAGAGATCTTTTGGGCCCTAAAACTTTTCTTTGGTTATGATATGTGTGACTCAATATTTTCTCTTTTGTGCAATTACTCATGTACATTGTATTTGATATTTAGTCTTTATTTCCAAGTTTTTCCTCATGTATGGATTAAACTTCACGGTGCGAAACATAGTTAGTTGATGTATATATTGGTTTAGACTTCCAATTCCTCAATCTTTTCACATTAAATTTTGAATATGCAGTGTGTTGCATCAGAACTGATGATGCATCCTCACTGAATCACTTTATCACACACAAGTTTCGGATGCGCTTTGGGTGAGACCTCCTTCCCTTGCAAAAGGTTGAATATGCCAATGTGACTAGACTGTAGCAGTGCCTTTGTTGATAACCTATGAGAACCTCGATCTCCAATTTTGCACCAACAATTTCTTCACCTGTACCATGAACCATAACCTCACACTTCAAGCATTTGATCGCCATTAACAACATGGTAGAAAATATTATATTGGAACCATCCATTTATTCTCCTGGGAGATAAGACCTCCAGGTGGCGAGGCGCTCAATTCTTGAGTGTACATACATTAATATGGCAATAAAACCCCATATGGGGATATACATTGATTAAATAATTAATTAACGTATTAAAGTATTCATTAATTAATGTATACATTAATATGTTATTAATGTAAATTAATACACATTAATGCATTAATGTTTAAATCTATTAATACATTAATGCATTAATTATTCTATCATTTAATGTGTATATATATTGTTTTCATTTATTGAGATATATATTAATTAATGTATACGCGGATAATTCATTTTATCATATATAAATTTATTAATGTATGCGAGTATCTTTAAGGTATAGAATTAGATGTCTCAATGTGGCGACAATAAACCAACGTCCTAATGTGAAAAAAACCTTTCACCAACATCAGATTGTGATGAAATCTAGTCATAGTAATCTATAGTCAACCATAATTAATTAATAGATTAATTAAATTTCAATTAATTATTACATTAATTATGTATTAATGTATAATTAATTGATATATTAATATATTAGTTAATACATTAATTAATATTAATTAATGTGTATACATTATTTGTATCTACTCACATATATTAATTAATGTATATGAGTATAATGAATTTCAATATACATTCATTAATGTACTTGAATATCCTCATTAATATATTAACTAATATACAAATATCAATATTTTGACCATGTTCACCTGCATGGGGTATCAGGGATGGGATACGAAGGGAATCTAGGCTTCGAGATTGATAGGATGGAGGATTTGAAAGCTATAACTAACAACCCTAGCAAGCATGTAAACCACATGCGGGAAGTAATGGTGATGACAAGTACGAGCACCGGTGGAAAGATTCTTTCCCTTAGATACCGATGAGAGGGAAGGTTCATGATGGTCAATAGTCTAAAAGTGTGTGAGGTATTAATGGTCAAACATAGTAGAAGTTTAAACCCTCAGCATGACATATACACTTCAAAAACCACAATAAATGGTGGGGATGAAAGGAACCCTCTCCACGAAGTCCCATAACCTACTCACCCAGTGTTATCACATGGTAGTGAAGTTTGAAAAAAAACTACGGAGGAGGGATAGATCCACATCTATATCGCTGAATTAAATGAAATTTAATGAGGTAGAGTGATCAAGATTATTTTCGGCATGAAATGAGATCAGAGATATAATAAAGAAATGCACAGAGATATCGCAGATATTCAATAATATAACAGAAATATATCAGAGATGCAACCATAAACATAGAGGTATAGTAATACACAATTTCTATTAATGAAAGAAATGTACAGAGACTGTAAAAATACAGAGGGAAAGACTCGCTAGAATGGTGGCAACTTATCTCTGAGAAGAGATGTGATGGCTACTTGCATTCGCAAGAAGATGATTACAATGAGGCTCTGAAGGAATTTTTACGATAAGCAGGAATTCCAAAAACCCTATACATCCAAAAACATAACCCTAGGAGATGAAGTGCCAAAAGTCATGTGGGCCCTGTTTGGGTAAGTGAGTACATCAACTTCATGGGGTCATAACTTTTGCATACAATCTCCGTTTTAGGCGTGGGATAGCTCGTTGGAAAGGTATCATAGAGGAGATTCATTTTGGGGGATGAATATTGCATTTGGATATAATTGAAAACCTCTATATATATATAAAAAAATTCATTTGGGCTCTTAAAATGGCCCCAGAAGTTAAAACTTGCTAAAAATAGTAAATTGTCAAAATTGCCAGAAAACTGTTTTGATCTAGCTGGAAAAGGTGGGTTGCCACCGATATCCACCTAGATAAATCCTCCCTCCTTAGGAAGCAATGGTTTCCATTGCATTGAGTTCCTGGGGGAGAGGGGAAAGCATTTGTTGGATCTGTATCTTGGTGAGCTGCTTGTATTGCTGGAGACATCACATTGCTCAGTTTGTGGAAGTATGTGAAGAACCTGTTGAGGCTGAGGCTATTAAACAAGTCAATATACATGAGAGGATTGTGTGTAGAAGGAATCTTTGCACTTTTTTGCAACCTTTTCAACCTACTTCTGTTTGATATAAGGTGCTTGGGGCGAGGCTGTAGTGGTTGCAGTGTCCTTCTATTCTCCTTTTGAATAGATTGTGAAGAAGCTAAATTTTGCAGTATGATATACTACCTTGTGGAACTTTTTAGGTGGAACAATAGTAAGAACTACCTCTGGTATTCTGTAGAGATAACCCCCCAAAGTAACAATGACACTACGGGGTGGAGATTCATAAACAACATGGCGCTTCTACATATATTGCTAGCCCAAGAGAACATCACAGACATCTAGTGGGGAAACATCACATAATAACTCATCCTTGAAGGGGTAGATTCCATATGACAATCGACATTGCTAAGTGACATGGAGATCTCGTCCTTGGTGAAGCCACCTGATGTTGTATGGTTGCGGGTGTGGTGTTGTCAACAATCCCAACTATTTGATTACCTCTGTTAAGATGAGGTTCTTCTTGCTTCTTCTATCAACAATAAAATGCAACAGGGTCCCCTTCACCCACATCTGTGAATGAAAAAGGCACTCCCCCTCTTTGGTATCTCTTGTTTCTTCTGGTTGAATTGATGCGGTTGCAACAAGAGCAGCGGGGTCTGCGTCAATGATCTGTCCTTTACCAGTATTTTCAGAATTGGATTATGAATCAAGGTTTGGATCCTTGTCTTTGATCTCGGCCACCAATGACTATTTTGAGAGAAATTCATCGGTGTTGTGCCAGGGGATTTTGTGGAAATTGCACCCTTTTGTGGTGTCCTTCTTTGTCTTCCCATGACCCTTCTTTTCCTGTGTCTTGGACTGGTTTTCGGGAGACTGTTTGTTAGGGTTGTCTTTGTAATACTTTCGTTGTTGCAGATTTACAGATATGAAATCTTGTTTGTTCTGGTGCTTAAATTTCTACTCGATTTTAAAAACATATCGATAAGCAACATCGAGTGATGAGATGTCCATAAAATCCATTTAAGTCTGGATGTATCTGTGTAGAGCCCCACGGTATTTCATAACCAAATGTTGCTTGGAGTCTTTGATACCCATCTTGGTGCGCAAGGTATGGAAGGTATTGGTGAACTTCGGAACTCCTTGGCCCCTCTCTTGCCGCAGTGTGGTCCATATCATGTACTGGTCCTCGTAGTTTCCAATAGGGTAATATTGTTCCTTTACCACATCCACAAAAAAATCCCAAGTGGGATTTGCCCCATATATTTCAGACTCCTCTATGGAACTCTACTCCCAATAAGTTTCCCACCAATGTTTGACATGGGTGAGAGATTTAAGGAGTGTGAAGGTGATATTTTCTTTGTCGGAAAATTTGTGAACAAAGAAATAACCTTCTAGCAGATTTAACCATTTGTCTAGGGCTTCTGCATCTATCTGTCCTTCCAATACAGGAATATCAAAATTAACTTGTACCTTGAAAAGCAAGGTGTCTCCAAAGTGGCCTCTTGATGAAGATGGGCCTGTTGCTATCGACAAGCGTTAAAGGATGTGGGAAAAATTCTCCAACATTTCGTCCCTCTGTCGCATGATATCTTGCGCCAAAAGTCATGTGGACCCCATTTGGGTAAGTGAGTACATCAACTTCTCGGGGTCGTAACTTTTGCATATGATCTTCATTTTAGTTGTGTGATAGCTAGTTGGAAAGATATCATCGAGGAGATTCATTTTGGGGGCTCAAATATTCCTTTGGCCATCGTTTAGAACCTTTATCTAAAAAAAAACCTTCATTTGGGACCTCAAAATGGGCCCGAAAGTTAAAACCTGCTAAAAATAGTAAATTTTCCAAAATTGCCAGAAAACTATTTTGAGCTAGTTGGAAAAGGTGGGTGGCCCCCGATATCCACCTGGATCATAGAGATTAAGATTCATATTACTCTATCTCGGATGGCAAGAGGCATTTGTAAAAATATTTTTGCAAAGTTTGCAGGGTGGTAGAATCACAATCCCCTCCAAAAATAAGAGAGGGAAGTTGAAAATTACAGGGAACTCCCGAAAGAAGGGGGTTCAATACCGTCCAACAATCAGCGCATCTGAGAACTCGGCCTAGACTTCATTGAGGGACTTGGGCCACTATGGATCCAGGGTAGGGATATCTGCATGGTTATTATCGTGAAGGTAACTCTCCCCCGGATTTTTCCTCTCGACAGACTAAAAAATAAGTCTCGTCTTCGAGACTCCAACACAAAGCCTTCACGACAACTCACTCTTTCTTGACCACCATTCTTTCTAATTTCCAAGACCATGTGGAAGAAGCCAAAGCAGTAGTCCAACAATAAATATCTATGCATATGGAGCAGGAGGTGGGAGAAGCCACAATTCACTAGGTTCTGGATTTAGGAACGTCGATGGAAAGGGATACGAAGTACTAGAAGACATTCAAACTGTATTGGCACATTAAGAACCTATTAGGTCAAATGCTCAATACAAAGGAGGAGTCTCATAACACAATGCATCTACAAATGGTTGGTTTTCAATTGATGATGCGTGAATTTTTGGCCTTCATGTCTCCGGAAAGCACAAAGGTGACCCCTTCAGCACCACGTAGGACAACAAATCCATACCTAAAGCATACTAAGAACTGGTCGGTGATGTCAATAGTTCCCTGATTTTAGGTCTAAGTTTCAAATTTTTGTTATGAACTATCCTAGAAGATTTGGTCCAAGGGCCAGTAGAAAGAAAGATATAAGCTGTCCTTTTGTTTTTCGAGAACTAAAGCCTCTGTTTAAAAACTTTGGATATATAGTTTCATGTGATAAAATTTACCTTTTCTATTGGTCTAGTTTCCCTAGTGGAAGACAAATAGCAAAGGAGAAAGGCATGTATGATATTTTGATACATTAATAGAATTTCAGTACCGTGAGCTTAAAAATATATATATATATTTTAACCATGTTTATTATTAATATGTTAACAACACAAAAAAACCAAAGTCCAGGTTAGTTTATGTATATAATAATTTGTTAACCATAATATATACATTAACTAACACATCTCATGGTTAACGTTTGTTAGTTAATTAATGTAGACCATGGTTAATACAGTTAGCAATGCATGTATCAACATTAATGTATTAACCAATATATAAACAACACAAAACATACAAAATCTCTCGGATTAGCTACAATTTAAGATGTTCGAATAATTAGGCGATGTGCTAACAATAGCCCTCAACCCCTCTAGGAAAAACACAAGATTGAAGGGAGCATATCAAATGGCATTGAATATCATTGTGGTAAGTTTCTACGAAATAATTTCATGGTTTGGAAATTAATTTTAAAGTAAATCTTAAACATTTTCTCTTTAATTATTTGATTGAGAAGGAACTATCTTTGGTCACTATTGGTAAATTCTGATAATTTTTATTTATATTCATTTTCAATTGGCCAAAATGAAAAATTTTATGTATATTTATTTTTAATTGGTTGATAAGGAAGTATATTTTAGATATATTTTTAAAATTCAAATAAATGAGTTTTTGGTTTATGAAATTAATGAATAGAGTGGATAATAAAGTTGACTAATGCCCCACTTCTGTGAATATATTTCATGGACTAATGCCACCCTAGGAACACAGGACTAACTAGCTACTCAAGGTGATGTTGTTGGCTTAGAAGTTTACTATGGAAAACCTTAACATGGTATCAGAGCCTGGGTTCATGTTCTATTCCCCCAAGTTGTAGAGGATATTGGACTAACTTCCCCACCTCTCAAAATTGAGGGTGTTGGAATAATGACCCCACCTTTGCGTTTTGTGGACCATTGAATTTTTCCTATATCAATACCTTTTATTGATATTTTAATATTTAATTTTATATAAATCTTTGTGAAATTAATAGTTGAATCAGTTTCTAAATGTCAAGCACAATGAGAATATATTTATGATGGTAAGGATATTCATTTTATGATACTATGTAGTAGAAAAAAAATCTCTTGCATAGGGAATGAAGGAAATTATTAAGTCTATAACAATTGTATGGAGACACTCATAATTTTTGTAACCGTGTATAACAATTAAAGGAGATTAAGTAAGAGGTACTAATAATTTGGAAACAAATATATGATCCTAACATCAATGATGAATAACTCATTAGGATGGAGGATCAAATTCCCAGCTCAAACATATCGAATGCGACATGGAATAATCGTCCTCTCATCCAAGAACATTCTTTTGGGAGCATCGAAGTGGAAAAGATGCTCTGTTCTAGTCAGACTCATGGAAAAAACTACTAGCCCTACAATCCCTGGAAAGCATGCAACATATCCAATAACAAATGCAGTAAGGGGATACTCTTTGGTTAGTCAATCTCTAGAAGGAAGAATCACTCCCCCCTCATTGGAGGGACTGAAAACTTATCTACAATGACCTACATCTTCTAGTTGATTGTAATATGCAACCCTGGAAGGAATTAGAAACTTAAATAAAGGTTCACATTCGAGAGGTATAAGATATTGTATGATGGGTTCGTTCTCCTCTTGGAACATTTTCAATTAAAGAGGCTTACAATCTCTTAGCCAAGTTTCACCTCTATCCAAAGGAAAATATCTAGCACATTGTCTATTACTCCCACTTTTGGCCAAAAATTTCCACTTTCTTATGGATACTCATGCATAACTGCATACTCACTTGGGACAATATCCTTAAGAGATGCTTCATTGGACCATATGTCTACCACATTTGTTTGCAGCATGAGGAATCAGGGGAACACCTACTTAATCAATGTTCATTTAGCTCTAAATTTTGGGACTAGGTTGCATGAATCATGAGAGAAACAAACATAAAGAGGGACAACATAATCAACACCCTGGAGCACTTGGGATCAACAACCTTCAAAAACCCAATTCTAAATAGGATTTGGCAGTTGCTACCAAGTTTCATGGTTTGGAAGATATGGAAGGAGAAAAATAAGAGAGTCTTCCATTCTAAACCTTATTCACTTTTCCTTATCTAGTCTAATATCTTTGCTTGCATACAGGACACCATTCGTTCCCAATAGTGGCCCCAAGAAGTTATCTCTTGCAACCCCACTGAAAAAATTATCCTTTCTCGGTGGCGCCTAAATATAAACTCTAATCAACACCTCATCACTCCCAACCCCAGTCCCATGTTCACCTCCAGTTCCAAGTCATGGCATTTCCCTTCCTCCGGTTTCTTCAAGTTTTACTTTGATGGTGCCTCTAAAGGTAACCTAGGACCAACTATTTTTGGGGTGATTATCAAAGATAGCAATGGGAAAATTATATACATCATGGGTGGAAATATAGGCTTCGATTATAACAAATCTACTAAGATTTGGGGTCCATTCAAGGAATTCATCTTGCCTTTGGTTTGGGTTTGAGCCAACTGATTATTTAAGGAGAATCCTAGGTAATCATTTCCTTGCCTACTAAAATCATTAATGGCTATGAACCCGTGAAAGTTTCCACAAGATGATTTCTTCTTAGTTCCCTGGAATTATTTAACTTCCTCTTACACCCTTCTCTCATCATAATCTCGTCCCATGTTGGAAAAGAGGTAAACAAATTCACTAAAAATTCATCTAATGAAGGAGTGCCTTTAGAGGGTGATGATATTTCCATTGATGCCACTCTTCTATTAGCTCCTTCTCTTCTTTTGCAATGCCTTGATTTATCTCATAGAGATTGTCCCTCCCCATATGGGGCACCTATTAAGATATTTAGACACATAGGAGTTAGTAAGATCTACTTGGTCTATTGTGTCGTTAGGTGAAAGTGTGTTTTCTAGTGTGTTTCTTTAGTATGCATTAGTATGCATTTGTAGTTAGGAAATTCAACGGTCACGATATGTTCTTGACATAGAGTGATCCGACGGTTCATAATCTCCTTGATCTTAATGGCCATTGATCCGTGGATTAACACCCGATTGGTCCGTGATATTTATTTAAAGAGTATGGAGGGTCATTTGTCGATGATCAATTGTGAGAAAATCTCTTGTAAAATCTCTTTGTAATATTTTTCTTTGCATTAATAAACTGCTCCAAGCGGTCGCATTTGCTGAGATCGTGGATGTTTCCCTGTAGGGGTTTTACCATGTGAAAACATCAGTGTGTTTATCTTTGATATGGTAATGTGAGTGTTTACTAAAGGTGTTCATCCTCTATTGGAATACCTGTGTTGTCCAACATGGTTATCAGAGCTTGTTTGAAGACCCACTCCTATTGTAGATCGAGATCGTGAAGTCGAGTTGCCTCATCTCCACTTTCTGTCATTTTCATACATTTTTGGGCTAAGGGGATTGTTCCATTGCATTTGGAGAGCTCTTTTCAGTCAGGAACACTTTTTTTTTTCACTCAAAAAGGTTTTCGTTTGCCCAAGATATGACCATTACAGTCAGATCTGGAGGTATAAAGCTTGAATACGTTTGTTTTTTAATTTTTGTAGAGTAGTATTTTGGTTTTATTTCGGTTTTGTTTTATTTATTTCTAAGTTTCTACTCTTTTAGATCTGCGTATGCTCTTTTCCCTGTGCCCTGTGCAATCTCGGAAAATCAGAAACAGATAGGAAAAGGTGCATCTTCTGGGTAAGCTAACCAAGATCTAACCCTTGTTTTCATCGAGAAGCGAAATTTGTTTCTTGTGTGAAAAGAGTTTTTTTTTAGCAAGCTCTCCAAGGCCATCTTCAACAAAAAAAAAAAATCCTCCTTCTGAACATTACAATATGTTTTGCTAGATCATTTGGTTAAAAGTTGTCTTATTAAGTAAGAGGTCTTGAGTTCAAGTCCCTCTTTTGTTACCTTTTTTGAGAAAGTTCATGCTAAAATTGTAAAGTGTATTTCACTTCAAGTATAAAAGTGAATCACTATAGGTATCTTTAATATTTTATTTTAGAGTTATTTATTTTGCATGCAATGTTTCTGTTATAAAGTAACTTCATTGTAAAAGTTATCCCCACTTCTCTTTATAAAAGTGCGCCACTTCATAAAGCAACTTACACAATCACGTGGTCATTTGGTTACCGATTGTGTCTTTTTTAAAAAGGCCACAACTCTAACATCGGAAGTCCATTTTCAGTGCCATTTTTTTTAAAACCGCACAACTTTTCAATCTCTTTCCATCCAAATCATCAGTTTCAGTTAAATCCACATTATTTTCATATTTAATATGTCTTCTACAAGTATTGTCTTGCTTACCAGCGACAACTACTTCCAATGGAAATCTCATATGGAATATTTATTAAGAAGTAAAGGCTTGTACGAGATTACCTTGGGAAAGGAAAAAGAACCCACTGATGTTGTTAAGAAAGCCAAGTGAGATAATATGAATGAAGAAGCACATGGAATAATCAGAATTTCCATCTCTCCTAATTTAAGGTACCACCTTCAACATATTGATGACCCCAAAGAAGCTTGGGACACGATTGAATCTGTGTTTGGTAAACTGAATATTATTCGAGCACAACAGTTAGAAAATCAAATACTGACCTTGATTCCAAATGATTTTTCTTGCCTTGGAGACTATCTATCTAGGTTTAAAACACTCATAATTTTATGTGAAGAATGTAAGATAAAGATGGAGGAAGAGCGTTGCATCTATCTTATTCTTTATAATCTAGGTAGTGCATATTCTATGTGTATCTACCTTTTATTCCATGAGAGACGCTCTAGGGGAAGAAACTTATTAAAAACCTAGTCTTGAGTCCTCTTATACTTCTTTGAATCAAGAGGAAGATAATCTTGTACAATTTGGAGTGATCAACACTGCAGGTCCCTCCAACAAAGCCTTAGTTTCCCAGCAGAAAGATAAACATAAGTATCCCAAGAAGAAACATCCTCACAACAACAACAAACAACATAAGGGTCCCAAACATACTCAGACAGCTTCAACTCCTACTGGTGACAAAGGAGAAAAATATAAAAGTAAGAATACTAACAGACATTGCAAATTTTGTGATAAATATCGTCATGATGAGTCCAAATGTTTCAAGAAGATGGTATCTTTAGAAGCAACGATGAAGAAGCACAACATCAATATTGATTCTACTTCTTCTTCTCACAGACATGCACTTTCTACTTCTGGTTTCTCTTTCAATTCAAATTCTACTACTATTTCTTCTTCTGATGAGTGGCTTATTGATTCAGGAGCATCTTATCATATCGCTAAGGATAAAGCCATATTTTCCACTCTAAATGAATGTAACACCAAGAAAATATTTGTTGGTGATGATAGATCTCTTAGTGTTGTAGGATGTGGAACAATTCAAGTAGATAATGGTCATTTCAATGATGTATTATGTGTTCCAAGTATTTCTTGTAACCTTATATCAGTCTATCATATCACTCATTCAGGTGAAGGTAAAATTGTCGAGTTTTCACCTCACAAAGTTGTAATCAAGTATCTAAAAGATCCTAAGCATGTTCTTGCAACTAAAATTGCTGATGATATTACCAGGTTGTACAAGTTTGACAACTTTGGGCCATCAATTTTTTCATCACTTTTTGTTGCTCATAGGGATGACTTGAGAAAACTTTCGCATGGGTGGTTTGTTCATCTAAAATATCGCTCATTGCAACAACTATGTAATCAATAGATGGTGAATGGTCTTCCTCTTGTTTCATGCAGAGATGGTGTTTGTGCCAGTTGTGTTCTCGAGAAACATCATCGTGACAGTTCTGACAAACGTGCCTCTTGACACACCTCGGGTCCTTTGCAGCTTGTTCATAATGATTTCCGTGGTCCACATTCTTCTCCTTCTTTTTCTGGGTGCAAGTATTCCTTAAATTTCATTGATGACTTTTCCAGACGTACTTGGTTTTACTTCTTAAAAATCAAGAGTGAAGTTTTTGACAAGTTTTTGGCCTACAAGGCCCTTGTAGAAAAGCAATTTGGACATCAAATTCAAAGGTTAAAAACATATAATGGAGGCGAATATGTGAACAATAATTTTACAATATATTGCACTACACGGGGAATCCAAATGCAACACATTGTTCCATATACACCCAACAAAATGGTGTTGCTGAGAGAAAGAGCCGCACATTAAAAGAAATGGCTAATTGTATGATCCAATCTAAGGGATTAAGTCTAAAGTATTGGGTGGAAGCCATCAACTGTGCAAATTACATAGTAAATCGCACTCCCACAAAGGCTCTTAAAAATATAACACCGGAAGAATATTGGACTAAAATTAAACCACATGTAAGTCACTTTCGTGTATTTGGTAGTATAGCATGGGCTTACATTCTTGATGAGAAAAGGAAAGCATTGCAGCCTAAAAGTGAGAAGTGTATATTTGTTGGTTATTCTGAAGATGTCAAAGGTTACAAACTTCTTCAAACACATTGTAATGAAAGTATTATTAGAAGAGATGTTAAATTTGATGAAAATCTCTCGACCTGGGATCCATCTTCATCATTTGTGCCTTCTTATGATCTGGTTTCTTTTTCAGATGATGATAATGAGGATGAAAATCCACCTCCGCCTGCTCACCCTCCTGTAGATGAGTCCTTTGAACCTGAACCAGCACAATCTCCACCGCTTCCTAGATGGTTCCGTTCAACATGAGAAGAAGATGGTGATCTTGTTGGTGATCCTTCAGATCAACGTCAGACACATTCACAGTTCCAGCGAGCCTTTTATCTTTTGGCTCAAGTTTCAGAAACTCATGATCTAGAGACATTTGCAGAAGTTTCAGGTCATCCATATTGGGATACATCAATGAATGAAGAGTATCATTCTTTAATGGAAAATGATACTTTGGATCTTGTGCCTCTTCCAAAAGGAAGAAAACTTGTTAGATGCAAATGGGTCTACATAACTAAGTATGCATCAAATGGAAGTGTTGAAAGAAACAAGGCTCGGTTAGTTTCCAAAGGATTTTCCCAAGTTGAAGGAATTGACTATAATGAAACATTTTCCCCTATAGAAAAAATGAATCCCATCCACCTTGTTCTTGCCTTTGCTACCTCATATAAATGGAATTTCCATCAGATGGATGTTAAATCCGCCTTCTTGCACGGATATTTGCAAGAAGAAATCTACATGGAACAACCTCTTGGCTATGTCCAAAATGATTCTAGCCTTGTTTTTCGCCTCAAGAAATGTCTTTATGGTCTCAAGCAAGATCCCCGAGCTTGGTATGCCAAAATGGATATCTTTCTCATTGCCACTGGATTCTCTAGATGCCATTCGGATCCTAATGTATATACCAAGAAAGTAGGAAGCCATCTCATAATCCTTGTCCTTTATGTTGATGACCTTATCCTTACTGGTAGTGACTCAACTTTTAAACCATGTGAAAACTAGACTTAAGAAGAAATTTGAAATGACAGACTTAGGCTTTTTGCACTATTTCCTTGGCCTCCAAGTTTTGCAAACCAATGAAGGAATTTTTCTTTCACAATCTAAGTATGTTCGTGACCTTCTTCGTCACTTTCACATGGAAAATTGTAAACCGACCCCTTCTCCCTTCTAGTATGTAGTTCTCCTGAAGTTGATGCCACCCTGTATCGTTAGTTAGTTGGTAGCCTCTTATACTTGACTCATACCCATCCTAATCTTTCCTTTGCTATTGGTCTTGTTGCGCGGTATATGCAAAGACCCCATGAAATCCATTGGAAAGAAACTAAAAGGATAAGTTTCTCTATGTTCGTGGTATAGCTCAGTTTGAGATACATTATAGGTTAGGGGAGACTCCTTTATTGGTTGGTTTCACTGATTCAGATTGGGTCGGCGACCTTGATGATCGGAAGTCTACTGCAGGTTATGTTTTCAACCTTGGTTTAGGACTTGTCACTTGGGCTTGTAAGAAACAATAGGTTATTGCACTTTCTTTAGAAAAACCAGAGTACCAAGCAGCGGTAAATGCAAGTCAGGAAGCCATGTGGCTTCGACACATCCTTTCAGAGTTTGGATTCTAGCACCAGCATCTGACCCGCCTTTGGTGTGACAATCAGAGTGCCATCAAGCTCGCCAAATACATAGTTCAACATCAGCGTAGAAAACACATCAAGCTACACATGAACTTCATCATAAAGATCATTCATGATCAAGTTATTGAAGTTCTCTTTTTCCCTGTAGAAGATCAAGTTGTAGACATTTTCACAAAGTCTCTTACAGAAGAGAAGTTTTCCAAAATTTGATCTATGTTAGGAGTTTAGGAAGTTGTCATTAAGGGGGGGTTGGCTCTAATGCCTCCTTCCTTCTTCGATTGTGTCACTATTGTAAATCCTTCAATCCTATCCTAAGTTGTTCTTAAGGGTGGATGTTAGGATATTTAGACACTTAGGATTTAGTAAGATCTACTTGGTCTATTGTGTCGTTAGGTAAAAGTGTTTTTTCTAGTGTGTTTCTTTAGTATGCATTAGTATGCATTTGTAGTTAGGAAATCTGATGGTCACGATATGTTCCTGACATAGAGTGATCTGACGGTTCATACTCTTCTTGATCTTAACAACCATTGATCTGTGGCTTAACATCTGATTGGTCCATGATCTCTATTTAAAGAGCATGGAGGGTCATTTGTCGATGATCGATTATGAGAAACTCTCTTGTAAAATCTCTCTGTAATCTTTTTATTTGCGTTAATAAACTTATCCAAGTGGTCGTGTTGGCTGGGGCCGTGGATGTTTCCCCGTAGGGGTTTTACCACGTGAAAACATCGATGTGTTGATCTTTGATCTGGTTATGTGAGTGGTTACTGAAGGTGTTTGTCCTCTACTGGAATACCCGTGTTGTTGAGCAGTACCAGTTGGAGAGCATGTAATCAATCATGTTGTAGACTATTTCCAGCCTCCTCCCTTTATCCATCCCAACGTTGATCTTTAATGCTGATGAGATGGTTGGGTGCCTGGATCGTATGGGGAAGTTATTGTATAGTTTTGGTTTAAATACTGTGTGAGGAAAGCCTTCTGACGTCACCAATTATACAATGGATTTCACTACTCCCTTAGTCAGAAACATATGTTGATTTTAATAGACTTAGAGAATTTTACTCACACAATCCTATTCCAAGGCTCTAAATCTTAAGCTAGTTTGTGCACCCTGAAAAATAAAATCGTTTCTAATCAATTTTAAATTTATCAATTTTTTTTTAGTGGTTTTGTTTACTCAAAAGACGTGGGAGTGAAAACGATTATTTTATGACTCAACAAGTAAAAGAAAGGAATATGAATATAATGCAAAGTCCTAACTTCAATTCTCAATAATTGATAAGATTTGCAAAAATGCAACTTTCAATTAAACTCTGCAATTCTAAATAAGATGCAATATTTCCATACATGTATCAAGATCAATAATAAGAACCCAAAAGATAAAACACCATAATGAAAAATGTATATTTTTTTTGTATTTTCAATATAAAGAAATGAAAATGAAAGGACTGAACAACAACTTGATATATAAACCCTATTGTAAACAAAAATAGACAAACCAAGAAAGATATCAAGAGGAAAACACCCAGCCCAAGATGCAAGGACAACCAATCAGAAATATGATGAGAAAGAAAAATCCCCTGAAAATTAAACCAAAGAAAGGTTTCCTATCACTCTGCAGGCACTTAATAGTCATGAAAGAGACCCAAGAAGACTCAACAACCATCAAAACTGACCTAGAAAACACCAAACTCAACAATCAAGCAAAAAAGAATGATGTGCACGACTGTTTAAGAAAAAATCATGTATGTACCAGCCATGTAAAATGAAACCTCGCATATGTACGCATTTGTTAAGGGAAATCCTACATATATGTATTAAAACACTACCAGGTTAAGATTAAGTGCAAGAAATTCAGACTCAAAATCAAATAGACTGTCAAGCAATCAGATGACAAGAAAACTCAAGCTAACTGAGAGAAATCAAAGGAGAAAAACACTCTAAACCATGAAAAGAAGATTCCCTCCCCATTATGGTCACCAATTATGTTACGATGAAAATCACTTTATGGCATGGGGTAAGCCACAATATTCGGAAAAGACTGTAGAGATCAACTCTAATATCAAGTATGATATATAAACAAACACAATAACAGGACAAGATAAAGAGCCTACCTCATCTAGATGTTCGATGAAGTCCACCATTGAACACTTGACTCAAATATATACACCTACAACTTGTCCTAAACAACCAAGATACACAAGCATATGGTGATAATATATAAAGTTATCACATATAATATCATAATCCATCAATATTCATAACAAATACGCCCATGGAATAACAATTCAAATACTTTCAAGACATTAATTGGACAAGAAAAGAGTATTTATATTAAAATATAATCAACAAAAGTGTATGAATGACAAACTTCCATGTCGACACGTTTCAGATCCAAGAAACTAAGTCCCTTCTAGTTGGGTCTGCACCACTTCAATCTTTCACCAAAGACAAGCTCATATAAGAGAGACAGTGAGATTCTCCATGAAATGGGTAGGAGCTTCGGGGATGAACAATGTGTTCATAATTAAAAGGACAAAGGGATGCAAACTCAATATGAAGTGAATAATTCCTCTAGAGTAACTTTTCTCTCAAAGTTGAAATTTTCACCTCCCTTCCACAACTTGGATATGGTCCATTCATAACCTTCAAATGGAACTGAAGGGCCGAGTTAGAATGTTTCCATTATATGGAAGGTCAAGGATCATGGATCTCATGACGTGACATGGAAACCTGTTATTGGATAAATCTGTAGGTGCGGACACTAACCGATCTGCCTAGATCCACCTGGATCTAGAACAAAACAGGACAAAACATGACGCCTTCCTTAAGTTTTAGATATTGAATTTACTAACTAAAGAGGGATGAGTGACATATCGTTTAAATGTTGCTTCCTCTCACCATCTCTATCCTATCTCCGTTCCAACGCTCATAAAATGATGAACCTGCAAAAGAACGCAACCAACCAAAGTGATAGCAACAACATAAACTCAATATAAACCTATGTATGTGATCAAGGAATCATAAAATAAAACACAACAAGCTTTATAGGAAAGAATCATATTATTGTATCATATTAAATGTGAAAGAGAGATTACAACCATGGCCTTGATGTCATAAGGTCCCTTCCAACTATCCTTCGTTCCCCACACACTTGTTGCTCCAACGATTCTGAGACCATGGATCTGATAGCTACTCACAATCTATCTTGACAAAGCTAAGCTCAAGAACCAAAAAAGATAACTTTCTCCATGAGAACTCCTCTCCTTTTATAAGTTGAAGAGGATAAGGTGAGGAGGTTAGGATGATCCCACTAAATCATGAAAGCGAGTAAG
>JZKD02S1976479.1:1125206-1143822 GCA_000966675.3 Picea glauca
ATGAAAACGAGTAAGATCCAAACCATTCGGATGCCACCTCACCATAGAAGTTTCTCCTTCTAGAAGATTCGAGAAAATGCTCATTTTTCCCACGTGTAGGCATTCTCGCACCCTAACTCTAGAGCAACCTGCGAACATCTCGCACCCTAGCTATAGTGCAACCTACGAGAATGGATCATTCTCACACCCTGCCTATATAGGTACCTACGAACTTCCTTTTTTATAAGGTTTTTACATAGGAAAATGCAACTTGTTTTCTCAGGAAAAGTTCTTCTCCCTTCTCTCTTTAGGAACTCAGGCCACTGACCCCTCTGAAGGCAACATATAGGTTTACATCATTAATGATCATAGGGATGATGAAAATAATGTGTAACAAAACCCGACACCATTTTTTAAGTTTTGGGCACAAAACCCAATTTACGTAGGATATAATGGTGCAACCTGTGTATACACATGATGTATAGATGTTAGGGTGTGTATATGTGGAAAAATACAATTTTTAGCTCTGGGAATTGCAAAAAGGGACTTCAAGTCTACATAGGGAAATGGAAAAGGCCTTCTGAGAAAGTTGCATGGGGTGAGGAAAATCATGCTATAACATATGCCCCATAATGTGTGAGGTCAGAGGAGTATCTGTGATGGCCAAAATAGATTATAATTCCCAAAAGTATAGTAATGGAGACCCAACTAGATGAACTAGTTTCTCATAAGAATATTACAATCCATAATTACTTTGTACATATGGATGCCAATTTGAATTACACTGCAGATCCATGTGGAAATACACCAAGCAATTGTTCATGGCCATGAATAGGCAATACAAAGTAGATGCATGTAAAAGGTTGTCATAGTCATGAACAAGGTCTAGTGAAAACCAGTCTCAAAATCAATTTGAAGATATTTGTATACAATGGAGTACAATATGATCTCCCATGATCATTGAAGTCATATAGGTATTGGCTCAATGAATGATAACAACAACCTAGGAAAGCTCCAACTATGAACTGATGTGTTCAATTCTTCTACATGATCCGCCAAAGGTGAAAGTCTACATCATGTGAATAAAGGAGTTGAGGTTGAACACAATGAGACTTCATTTGATTACCGATCATTAAGGTATATCGTTAACAAATGCGAGACAACCTACGAATAATGAAAGTTGGTATCAAGGCACCGAGTAAATTCTTACAAGTGTGAATAAAGGATTGGAGGTTGAACACTTGAAGAATCCATCGATCAAGAGACATTGATGTATTCCCAAATTTCAATGGAGAGAGAACCTACCATTGATGACTGTAAACCTCTAGGTACTCATAGGAATCTAGGTCTTGTTTCTAGAATAGATGAGTTGAAGTCGATGGAAGGAGACCCGCAGAAAGGAGAGAAATAATGCATCTCTCATCAGTCAGAATGAGGTACAATGGAATATCTTGATGATTTGGAGGAAGTCGGATGAAGAGCATGTTCAGGAAGCAATGACCTTGTACATCTTTTGCATGCACCAATTTCAAGAATTGCATGAAAAAGACCCTTTGAATAACAACAATAAGGAAAATTGTCGACAAAGGAGAGGAAACCGCCAATAAGGATAATGGTATCCAAGACAATGCATGAATCCCAATGTGTGAATATATTTATTTCCATCAAACACAAGGGAAACCCCCTAGTCAATGACTAATGAGGAGATGTCGATTGTTGGGTTCAAGGTTACCTACCCATAAAGAAAAGTAGGACCAAGGTGCACGGTAGGACTACAAATTCATGTAACTCTGAGACACACTAAGGCTATGGATGGCATGCAAAGTCAAGAGTTCTGAGAAATGGTTGACACAGTATTATAAAAATCCTTTGAAAAAGAGCATGAGACATATGGAGGACTATGGCAACATAGACTCAATGATGAAACTTTGTGATGCAGTCGGTACCAATCAAACTCTCCATAGGGACTGAAAGAGTAACCAGTTGGAGGAGTAAATTCTAATTAATGATCTCATCTTCCTAAGGTCATGCTAAACCCAAACTTCAGATGACAAGTAGACTCCAAATTTTGTGTTGTGTTCAAAGGTGACACGACTGCTACCAACATGGGATAATATTCTTTTCCTACCCGTCTTTTTTTGTTTTTTCATAGACAAATGAATGCTATGAGACAAAGGAGGAAATGAGTGTCACGAGAAAGAAACAATTTCTAGTAGTGGAACATACCTATGCTCAATGCAAGGAGGTGCATGCGGGATATGGACACTCAGGGGAATGTTTCCTCGTAGGGTACATGGTGTCAAGCTGCAAAGGATATAAACAAGGCTTTGCTTAACTGATGATGTAAACTGCTGAGATAATAGGCTTATAATGTGAAATTGGGAACCATAAATAGACTCAATACTGCAAGAAAGAGAATGAGATGCAATCAAAAATTAACTCCAAAGAATCTCCTTTTTCATAAATTTAGTCTACTTGGTTCAAGAAAGGGTTAAATTTACACCAAATAGACGTCCTTTAAAATCCAATTTATGAGTGTGAAAGAGACAAGTTCTCTTGACAATCTTTTCTCTTTTTGAGAGAGTCGGGAAATAGCTTAAACAAGACTCGTGGGAGTCCCATAGGTATATTTCAATGTACTCATGAGTAGGAATATGAGGCTCAAACACAAAGTCATATTGGATCTATAAGGGACTCCTGGTCTTTTATGAAATAATCTTTGCATGGGCACCAGATGGCACATAGGTTCTAACTAGGGTACCCATGTTTGGTAAGTCTCTACCATTCAATAAAGACACTTCTAGTAATAGTAAGGGGGTTATGTTTTGATAATAAGTGGGTTCTTACATAAGGCTTATGGATCGTAGACATAGGATAATGTAAAAATGAGATATGGAGTGAGGACCTATCCTATATGCTAGTCAAAGAAATAATACCTACCAAATTCATGAATGGTCGAAAGGACACTAGAAACCGCAAGAATATCTGGATAAAACCACCAAAACCAAGTCCTTCCACTACACTATTAGTCCACTAGGAAAAAATATTAGAAAAAACTATGGAAAGTGGGTAAATTTTTCTTTAAATAGTAAAAATAACCAATTTTACCATACCATTTCACATTTTCAGCCAAATAGTGTATTTTGCACCAAATTTCTCATGACCTTTTGTTGATGCTTGAATATGTTAAGACCAAAATGAAAACCTCATGAGGACATTAGTCCCCCTTCATTTTTAGAGAGGTGGTAGTCATGTCAGACTAAAATATTTATCTGTGATATCTTAGATTAGGAGAGTGCTAGGAAACAAACCCTAAATATTTATTTCTTGAGATTATGAAATAAAATGGTTCTTCAATAACTTGAGTAAAATCTTTATGTGCAACGAAAGAATTATTCAAGGAGGGCTTCAACATCATAATTAAATTGTGATCAACATCACACACAATATTCTTAACAATATATAAATACATCGATATACGAAGAACACTCAACAACAAGATTTGACATCCATGTATGTGGTCGAAAATACTCCATGATCATATAAGAAAATACTTTAGAAGAATATAAGAACACTCAAAAAATCAGCCTTGTGCCCAACTCTGAGATTCAAGCATAAAAATAAAAGAAGTGGTGTGGAAGAATATATATAAACAAAAAAAAGGAGAAGATAGAGATTTATTTCTTTTGATTAGAAGATTGATTGCATATCCATGGATGTGCCTTCTTATTCTTCTAATCTTATGCCCTTCCCCTCTGACAATGCTGAGTCATTTTTTTTTATGAATTCTCTCTTCCCTTTTTAAGAAGAGATTTTCTAACTTCTTGAGTAGTTAGGGTTTCTCCCTTCCAGAAATTCTCGTACAAGTTTCTTCTTGAAACATTCCCTTTAATAAATGTCTCATTAATTCCTCATTAATGAATTTACATCATTAATACAAGTATATTTAAAGTGGTTCCCTCTCCCTTTTTAATAAAAGTTTTTAATTAAACTTTTATTTTTTTTAAATTTGATTTATTTTCCATCAAAAGATGACAACTATAATTTAATTTTCTAGAAATTAACACCAACTTTTTATATATGCAAAACACTTCTGATGTGATCCTCATTGTCGCATCTTTCCAAATGTATAAAATTTTCCGAAATCCATCGCCTGGATCTCAAGATATGAGCTCGTGAAGTTGAGTTGTCATGCAGGCCCATTAAAATGCAGTTGAGTGGTATTTTAATTTGTGAGAAATATGACTAAGTATGGAAAGAGAGATATTGAGTGAAAATTCTAAGTATGGTAGAATTGTAATATAGGAGAGGAGAGAAAAACATGATATTTAGAAAGGATCCTCTAACTAAGAACTTTGGACAAGATCTTGAGTAACTAAGGTATATAGAAATAGATTTCTGATCTGAAAAATGTGTAGCAAACCTGAGACTGAGGGCTGCAAAATGAATTATAAAAGCTCAAAAAATGTCTTCTTTTGATATCAAGGCTTTTATGAATCCAAGCGCATGAAAGTATAGATGACCAAATTTTGGTCAACACCTTCAAGTGTCGATTGTGGGAGATACGAGCGACATAATTTATAATCGTTTGGACCAAGTAAGTACTCTTTCCCTCCTCTTCATTTCTACTGGATTAGAATTTTACATTAGGTCTCATTTTTTGAGTTTTTTAAAGCGCAAATTAGGAAATAGGGTGTACAAAAGATGTAGACCATCAGGTTATGTATACGCAAGCCTATATGTAACTGTTATCAAAACATACCAAATATATGCAACCCTATACTCGACTGTGTAAACTGCAACTCATGTACAAGTCCGTAACTTGGTTTTGTGAAGGGATTTGACTCAAAAATTGGATTTTTCTTGTAGGATGGTACTTGAATGGAGGGAAAGAGAGTATGAAGAAGTTGATGCTGCAGTGGAAAGATATCTAGAGGCCCAATTAGCATTAAAAATATGTGGTCTTTATAAGTTTTGGGCTCTCAAAGGGATGAGGGGTCAATTGAGGCTACTCCAAATTCTGGTGAAATTTTGGGATCTGGATATAGAGGCCTTCAACCTTGATGGGAAACCATTGAGAATTGAATTCTAGGATATATACTTTCTTAGAAGGTTGTTTCGTCGGGGTGAGGTGGTGAACCCCAAATCCAGGGGAGTTTGGAGTGGCATGAACATAGAGGACTACATTTCCACTCACTGTGTTGCAAGCACATAAAAGTTAAGGAGCCAACTCCCTATTTAGGCAGTCAACAAATTGAGCTTAAAGATAATCATTATTGTACTCACATGGATCATGGGGTCAGCCTCATTACAGAAGGAATCAAGGTCAATCATTTTCTACTCATTGGAGTGCTTACGACCCACAATGTATGATTTGTGCACCTCACCACTAGCTACCATGAAGAGCTAGTTGACCGACTAGAAAGAGGGTAGGAAGAGAAACTTCATGTTTGCATCTATCTTGTGTACTTTTTTATTTGAGCCAGTTCCAAGATTAAGCCTTAGATTCGATATCGTTACACATAGGCCGCTCGATCCAACCATGTCATGATGGACGGAGGTGATGAGGCTGTTGGGAGGTGGTAGGGTATCGACCCCCTATAAAGATGAGTTCTTATCCTGGTAGCTTCGACAGGTGATAGCCCTGAATGAATACCCTTATGTAGGGATTAACTTCATAGGAGACCCAGATATTCCATTTCCACAAGGTTCATGGTTTTGGAGACATAGGTATGAAACAATTTTCAAATATATATATATTTTTTTGTTTTTTACAGGGAATAAAAAAAATGAAAATATTTTTGGATGGTGTCAAGTATTATAACTAAAATTATTTGTTGTGCAGATGTAGGTTTGCGACGACTGGATGGATTTCCATGACACTGACAGAGGCACTGGGGGAATGAGCCAGCGGGAGGAGACTCAAAGAGAGTGATTCAAAATGTGCAGGGAAACCTGTCTCGTCTGACGCATAAAATACCCATGGTTCAGGTAGAGGATTTGTCGGGGGCGATGCAATGACAGGTGGTGGGTGTGCCCCATGCGTGGGTGTGAATCTTTCGGCAACTCGAAAATTCCATAGTATGTTATCATGACACACATCTAGTGCCACATGCATAAATTTCATGGTTATTGTATCGATCTGGTGTATATGTATTTTGAGGGTGTGAGCCCCAATTTTGTACTATAACACCATATTTTTTGGAGAAATGAAATATAAAAAACATGGGTCTTCAACTTTACTTATATAACAATGTGTACATTAGTTAATATGTTTTATTTACATTAGTTATGTGACAAATGCCAATGTAAAACATAATTATCATATGCATCGAATACATAATTAGAACTTCTAGGTATGTGATTATATGTAATAAAATCAAAATGTCATTCCAAAAGTCATACCTGTAGGAATCATTGGAGTAGAGTAGGGTCTTGCACATGGTAAATGTCATTCAATTGACATACTACTAATTTGGAATCCATGCAAACTTGTAAATAAAAAATACCATGTGAAATGACATCGTGTAAAATATCTATAAAGACACTATATTCGACCACATTATTCATTGATGGCCCTAGAAAATGCCACCTGAAGACACCAGTTGACCCTCGGATGAGTAAACAACCCAAGTGACAAAAGCTAAGTTCCATGTATGATGAATGGAACCATCTGCAAATCCAGGTAAACTGAAGACTCCATTGACATCTTCCAACCAAGGGAAAACTCAATAAGCAAGCCGATGACAAAAGGGGACAAGATTTATACACTAAGATACACTAGTATACAAAGATTTATGACCAATATTGGGGCTCAATCATAATATCATTTCAAGTAGAGCCCATTTCTAGGCTCAACCAACATATTCCCTTCACAATATTCTAACTCGTAGGATCCTTTTTCTAAGACACGTCACACGATATAAGGACTGCGCTAGATGGGGTTGAAATTGTCTGTGCCCAGTAGTTCTTTGCCTTGGTCATACAATAGGACCAATTAACCCTAAGTGCACTACCGAGGACAAAAAGACTTGTCATACTCGACCTTGGCACATCATTTATTCTCTTCGATAGTCGTAGAGACATCTCAACGCTGCTAATCTAGGCTCTTTAGGTGTACGAAGTGTTCTTCGATATCATAAATGTCAGGTAGGATCTTAACTTCTAGTCTAAGAGAAGGGATTTTTCATTAAATAGGGTTGATTCTTGGCCTCTTTTCATATGAATGGGTGAATGACTGAGTTTCTTTAGGTGAACAATCCACACCAATATATACATTTTCAATTTTACCAGGAATATGAGAAATTTTGATTGTGATGGTAGAATAAATGCTCGCCATGTTTCCTTCGACATAAATGTCACGCGTATCAAGTGGAACTACGACGTGACCAACTATCTCACTCTAGGTAGATCTAAAATAGTCTCATTTGATACTAACAATATCTGGGAGGAAGTAAGAGCGATGATTCATATCATCCCATGGCCTATCAAAACCATTCATGACCTCTATGATTTCCTCATCTGAAGGTAAAGTATCATCGAGGCAATCATGTGAGAAAGATGATGAAGTGGCCCATATGGGTTGGAGAATAGGATCCTCTTTGTTCGTTAATGAGGAGACAAGATCTGGGTCGACAATAGAGTCTAGAACATCTTGATACGCTATCTCTGCATCCAACAGTGGCATCGCCATTCCCATATGTGACTGACCTTCACAAGACGACGTCGAGGAAGGTAGGGTCCAAGGATCATTAAAATATGAAATGTGGAAAGGAACGAACCTCATTGACAAAGAAGACCTACTGGACATGGCATAGATATGATGAATCAGTGCCACGAATCAAAGGTACCAATAAGGGAGGAATACACTCCAAAACCAATATCCTCAGTTGAGGGCTGAGAATTGTTGATCACAGGGATCAATGGTGCAATTGATGCATTAGGGCTAGCGTGCGCAAAGGACAATTGATCGATCGTCACAATTTTCCCATCATGAGGAAAACATAAAGTATAGAAAATTGACGATGCGACTATAGTCATAGCATAATTCTAGTTATGTCCTAATAATAATTTATATTCAAGGGGTGCATCAACCACCTTGACATCCACCTCCACTATCTTCCCAAGTAACTGGTTCTAAAAGGTAGGAAGAATATAATGACCTCATTTCCGCAACACAGAGGAAAAGAGTTCCACATGCGCTACTTAATTGGCATACCCACGACATCTATTTTGGGATGAACCATGACCATACTTTTGTGTGGCTTATGGGGGATGATATGGCTCTATTTCATATGAACCTAATACCTTTTTACCTAGATGAGGTTGCGTTCGATAATAAAGTCACCTCATGGCCTGATGTCATTATAGAATAGAATAAGACATATGTCTCCTAGATCAATGCCTGCATAGGCCTCTAGTGCATGGACGAGTTCTGCAAATAACGAAAAGACACCTTCTAACTTAGAGGATCGGGAAGATGAAGGCGATAAGGAAAAGTTACTGGGGGACACAATTCAGATCCCATTTTCTTCTATTTTGGAGGACACCACCATTTCTGGTAAGAAATTCCGTGAAGTACTTACCTCTATTTTTCCTACAAAAAATCAGTGCACGAACTCTCCCTCCAAGTATCATGTTGACCTCATTATCACCATGGCCACTCCCTTTTTTTTTATTTTACCCCTGACCCACACCATTACTCCCATTCCCTCATCCATCCTAGTATTGATGAACCTTCAATCACATAAAAAAATACCCCTGTCATTGAGGGGATCACTGGCCTGCTCCATGGGTCAACCACTATTGTCCCATTCACAACCCCATCATTAACCAATAACACTTAGTTTGACATAGTCTCTCTTGAATCCCATGGAACCACTTCCACTGCAACCACTACCATCCTACTACCATCTACTTTCCCCGAGATTCCACAAATCCAAGTCCCTTTGGATTCAAAACAAAAAGTCGCTCTTCATTCAATGTCAGAGATGGGCTTCAAGATGCAAGTGCTGATGGACCTAGATCATCCTCAAGATCGGTT
Organism: Picea glauca; assembly: GCA_000966675.3. Classification (NCBI taxonomy): domain Eukaryota; kingdom Viridiplantae; phylum Streptophyta; class Pinopsida; order Pinales; family Pinaceae; genus Picea; species Picea glauca. The sequence goes on from JZKD02S1976479.1 coordinate 1,134,229, forward strand.
GGATACTTAGGATGACATGTACTCTATGTGTATCACAAGCTTGGTCAAATATCAACTTGCACTTATGATATAGTATCCTCAATAGTGTTGAGAAATCCTGGAAATTTACTTGGAGAAAACAATTGTGGTTCTGAAACTTCCATAGGAGGTATAGGACCAACTTTCCCAGAGCCTCAGATCTCCCTACCCTAGTCCGAAATGTTTTGGCACCCCCAACTTCTTATAACTCTCTATTTCAAGCAATCAATTTCTTGCCTCCAGGATTCCATTAGATAGTTTTTTACTAGTGGGGATATTTCCACTTGGGCTACCCAACAGATCATCCAACTCATTAGGGCATTGATTAATCAACTGGAGCATAGGTTCATTGTCACTGAGCACTATAACAATGAACTCCAATAGTAGTAACAACAAATACATGAGGTTTCAAGTGTCACCTCTTCCACTGTGTAATATGAGCATGACTTACATGTGCAGGAAAAATCCTCAGACAAACTCATCCAATTTTGGCTTACTTTTCCATAGTTGGTGCCTGAGTTTCCTAAAGATATCACTTTGGTTGCACCACCAAAAAGAGTGGATCTCATTGTTGGTGCATGGTCCGAATTGGATATGAATGTTGATACCATACAACAGGATCTAGCTACCATAAAATTAAAATAAAAGGAACATCCCAAAGCAATTATGCAACGGATTACTTAGGCCATTGTGCAAGGAAATACTATCATATCCTCACTTCATGCCCAATTTGAGGAAAGTTGTCGGCTCTTCAATATGCTCTAGGTTCGATTGCTAGACCAACATAGTAAGCTTGTCAAAGAGCTACACACTAGGCTTAAAAATATGCATGCATAATCCCATTCCATTGTTGACCTTGTTGATCAAGCGACTAAGTTTTCTAAAAGACAGGCCAAGGATGACAAGTTGGATGCCATGGTTGAAGCTAGTAGGGTCACGAAGACAAAGATTCAACACTTAATGCTTGTAGTCCAAGATAAATAAGTTATACTACAACAAATTGAATCCATCACTACCAAATATTAAATATTATCTTGGCTACCAAACCATAAGATCCTGATGTAAACATTTCCTAGGAATTTATTAAGGGAGCCTCCATTTTGGTGAGGAAATGCCAGGACCGGGTTGAGAACTATGATTAGTTTCATGCATAGGATCTTTCCCTACTGCTTGAGTTGGTCCCTCCATTTGTAGAGGGTCAATGGAATGATCCATAAGGTTGAATCGGGACGAGTCAAATATTGTGGTCGGGGCCTTTAGGGCCCTCCATTTTTGAAGAGGACCTAATTTTGCGAAAAGGTCAAAGTCTTGCAGGAAAGTGAAACAACATATCAAAAGATTAGAAATAGCAAAGAACAACTCAGGTAAGCAAAAATTTAACTACCAGTAGGCCAACAGTGAATACAGATCATACACTAGCTAGAGGAGTAAGTAGAAAGCTGCAAAAGCTTTGAACATGGGAAAAGAGAAAGAAAGAAAGCAATGAAAGAGGAATGAAGAAATCATAACAACAAAAGAAAAAGGAGGCCAAGAAAATGATATAAATTGGGAAATATGTAATGGGAAATGGTTTCCTAGCTATCGAGATGATGAGTTGTTTTGATGTATTTCGATATTATGCACTGTTAAATTGTTGTTGCTAGAATCATTGTTCTTTCTTTGTCACCAAGCTATCGTCATTATTATTGATTGAGTTTGGTGCGATAAGATGTTGTAATGGGTTGTGGGAATAGTTGTATATGGGAACATGGAATGCACTACATGAGCTATGATCATACCCTTGTAATCGTTGGATTGTAAACTCTAAGAGGATGATAATACAAGACATCTTTTGGGCCCTAAAATGTTTATTTGGTTATGATATGTGTGACGCAATGTTTTTTGTTTTGTGCAATTACTCATGTACATTGTATTTGATATTTAATCTTTATTTCCAAGTTTTTCCTCGTGTATGGATTAAAATTCATGCTGTGAAACATAGTTAGTCGATGTATATCTTGGTTTAGACTTCCAATGCCACAATCTTTTCACATTCAATTCTGAATCTGCAGTGTGTTGCATCAGAACTGATGATGCATCCTCATTGAATCACTTTATCACACACACGTCTTAGATGTGCTTTGGGTGAGACCTCCTTCCCTTGTGAAAGGTTGAATATGCCAATGTTACTAGACTGTAGCAATGCCTTTGTTGATAACCTATGAGAACCTCGATCTCTAATTTTGCACCAACAGTTTCTTCACCTGTACCATGAACTAGAACCTCACACTTCAAGCATTTGATCGCCATTAACGACATGGTAGAAAATATTATATTGGAACCATCCACGTATTCTCCTGGGAGATGAGACCTCCAGGTGGCGAGGCACTGAATTATTGAGTGTACATACATTAATATGGCAATAAAACCCCATCTAGGGATATACATTGATTAATTAATTAATTAACGTATTAAAGTATTCATTAATTAATGTATACATTAATATGTTATTAATGTAAATTAATACACATTAATGCATTAATGTTTAAATCTTATAATACATTAATGCATTAATTATTCTATCATTTAATGTGTATATATATTGTTTTCATTTATTGAGATATATATTAATTAATGTATACACAGATAATTCATTTTATCATATATAAATTTATTAATGTATGGGAGTATCTTTAAGGTATAGAATTAGATGTCTCAATGTGGCGACCATAAACCGATGTCCTAATGTGAAAAAAACCTTTCACCAACATCAAATTGTGATGAAATCTAGTCGTAGTAATCTATTGTCAACCATAATTAATTAATACATTAATTAATTTTCAATTAATTATTACATTAATTATGTATTAATGTATCATTAATTGATATATTAATATATTAGTTAATACATTAATTAATATTAATTAATGTGTATACATTATTTGTATCTACTCACATATATTAATTAATGTATATGAGTATAATGAATTTCAATATATATTCATTAATGTATTTGAATATCCTCATTAATATATTAACTAATATAAAAATATCAATATTTTAACCATGTTCACCTGCATGGGGTATCAGGGATGGGATACGATGGGAATCTAGGCCACGAGATTGATAGGATGGAGGAATTGAAAGCTATAACTAACAACCCTAGCAAGCAGGTAAACCACGTGCGGGAAGTAATGGTGATGACAAGTACGAGCACCGGTGGAAAGATTCTATCCCTCAGATATCGATGAGAGGGAAGGTTCATTATGGTCAATAGTCTAGAAGTGTGTGAGGTATTAATGGTCAGAGAAAGTAGAAGTTTAAACCCTCAACATGACATATACACTTCAAAAACCACAATAAATGGTGGGGATGAAAGGAACCCTCTCCCCAAGGTCCCATAACCTACTCACCAAGTGTTATCACATGGTAGTGAAGTTTGAAGAAAAACTTTGGAGGAGGGATAGATCCACATCTATATCCCTAAATTAAATGAAATTTAATGAGGTAGAGTGATCCAGATTATTTTCGGCACGAAATGAGTTCAAAGATATAATAAAGAAATGCACAGAGATATCGCAGATATTCAATAATATAATAGAAATATATCAGAGATGCAACCATAAACATAGAGGTACAGTAATACATGATTTATATCAATGAAATAAATGCATAGAGACTATAAAAATACAGAGCGAAAGACTCACTAGAATGGTGGCAGCTTATCTCTGAGAAGAGATGTGATGGCTACTCGCATTCGCAAGAAGATGATTATAATGAGGCTATGAAGGCATTTTTACAATAAGAAAGAATTCCAAAAAACCTAGACATCCAAAAACCTAACCCTAGGAGATGAAGTGCCAAAAGTCATGTGGGCCCCGTTTGGGTAAGTGAGTACATCAACTTCATGGGGTCATAACTTTTGCATACAATCTCCGTTTTAGGCATGTGATAGCTAGTTGGAAATGTATCATCGAGGAGATTCATTTTGGGGGCTGAATATTTCCTTTGGATATAATTGAGAACCTATATCTTGAAAAAAGCTTCATTTGGGCTCTCAAAATGGCCCTGGAAGTTAAAACTTGCTAAAACTAGTAAATTGCCAAAATTGCCAGAAAACTATTTTGAGCCAGTTGGAAAAGGTGGGTGGCCACCGATATCCACCTGGATCAATCCTCCCTCCTTAGGAAGTAATGGTCTCCATTTCTTTGAGTTCCTGGGGGAGAGGGAAAAGAGTTTGTTGGATCTTCATCTTGGTGAGTTGCTTTTATTACTGGAGACATTGTGCTGCTCAGTTTGTGGAAGTATGTCAAGAACCTGTTGAGGTTGAATCTATTCAACAAGTCAAGATACATGAGAGGATGGTGTGAAGAAGGAATCTTTGCACTTTGTTGCAACCTTTTCAACCTACTTCTGTTGGATAGAAGGAGCTTGGGGTGAGGTTGTAGTGGTTGCAGTGTCCTTCTATTCTCCTTTTGAACAGATTGTGAAGAAGCTAAATTTTGCAGTATGATATACTACCTTGCCGCACTTTTTAGGTGGAACAATAGTCAGAACTACCTCTAGTATTCTGTAGAGATGACCCCCCAAAGTAACAATGACACTACGGGGTGGAGACTCATAAACAACATGGCGCTTCTACATATATGGATGACCCAAGAGAACATCGCAGACATCTAGTGGGGAAACATCACATAATACCTCATCCTTGAAGGGATACATTCCATATGAAAATTGACATTGCTAGCTGACACAAAGATCTCGTCCTTGGTGAAGCCACCTAATGTTGTATGGTTGCGGGTTTGGTGTTGTCAAAAATCCCAACTATTTCATGACCTCTATTAAGATGAGGTTCTTCTGGCTTCCGCTGTCAACAATAAAATGCAACGGGGTCCCCTTCAACCACATTTGTGAATGAAAAAGGCGCTCCCCCTCTTTGGGATCTCTTGTTTCTTCTGGTTGAATTGATGTGGTTGAGACAATAGCAGCGGGGTCTGCGTCAATGATCTGTCCTTTATTAGTATTTTCATAATCAGATCCTAAATCAAGGTTCGAATCCTTGTCTTTGATCTCGGCCACCAATGACTGTTTTGAGCGACATTCATCGGTGTTGTGCCAGGGGATTTTGTGGAAATTGCACCCTTTTCCAGTGTCCTTTGTCTTCCCGTGACCCTTCTTTTCCTGTGTCTTGGACTGGTTTTCGGGAGACTGTTTGTGAGGGTTGTATTTTTCATACTTTGGTTGTTGCAGATTTACAGATCTAAAATCCTGTTTGTTCTAGTGCTTAAATTTCTACTCGATTTTAACAACATATCGATAAGAAGCACCGAGTGATGAGATGTCCAAAAAATCCATTTCATTCTGGATGTATCTGTGTAGAGCCCCACAGTATTTCAGAACCAAATGTCGCTCGAAGTCTTTGATACCCATCTTGGTGTGCAAGGTATGCAAGGTATTGGTGAACTCCAGAACTCCTTGGCCCCTCTCTTTCCGCAGTGTTGTCCATCTCATGTACTGGTCCTCATAGTTTACAACAGGGTAATATTGTTCCTTTATCGCATCCACAAAAAGATCCCAAGTGGGATCTGCCCCATATATTTCAGACTCCTCTATGGAACTTTTCTCCCAATAAGTTTCCCACCAATGTTTGACGTGGGTGAGAGCTTTAAGGAGTGTGAAGGTGATCTTTTCGTTTTCAAAAATTTTGTGAACAAAGAAATAACCTTCTAGCAGATTTAACCATTTGTCTAGGGCTTCTGCATCTATCTGTCCTTCAAATACAGGAATATAAAAATTAACTTGTACCTTGAAAAGTGAGGTGCCTCCAAAGTGGCCTCTTGATGAAGATGGGAATGTTTCTATCGACAGGCTTTGAAGGATGTGGGAAAAATTCTCCAACATTTCATCCCTCTGTCGCGTGAGAGCTTGCTCAAGCAACAGACTAATAGGATCATTTGCTCCGTCATTTTTCTTTTCTTCCACCATTGAGGGTTTCTTGGGTGTGTGAGAGAGATTGTCCTCAAGAGAGACAAGATCGAGACCCAACTTTCTATACTTGGACCTCGTCGGGGACATGCACTGAAAAAATGATCAAGAGCAGCCTGCTCTGATACCACTGATCCAGATTATTTTCGACACGAAATGAGATCGGAGATATAATAAAGAAATGGACTGAGATATCGTAGATATTCAATAATATAACAGAAATATATCAGAGATGAAACCATAAACACATAGGTACAATAATACATGATTTCTATTAATGAAAGAAATGTACAGAGACTATAAAAATACAGAGTGAAAGAATCGTTAGAATGGTGGCAGCTTATCTCTGAGAAGAGATGTGATGACTACTCGCATTCACAAGAAGATGACTACAATGAGGCTCTGAAGGCCTTTTTACAATAAGAAGGAATGCCCAAAACCATAGACATCCAAGAACCTAACCCTAGGATATGAAGCGCCAAAAGTCATGTGGGCCGCATTTGGGTAAGTGAGTACATCAACTTCCCGAGGTCGTAACTTTTGCATACGATCTCTGTTTTAGGCGTGTGATAGCTAGTTGGAAAGGTATCATCGAAAAGATTCATTTTTGGGGCTCAAATATTCCTTTGGATATCATTTAGAACCTTTATCTATAAAAAAACTTCATTTGGACCCTCAAAATGGCCCCGGAAGTTAAAACCTGCTAAAAATAGTAAATTTTCCAAAATTGCTAGAAAACGGTTTTGAGCCAGTTGGAAAAGGTGGGTGGCCACCAATATACACCTAGATCATAGAGAGTAAGGGTCATATTACTCTATCTCGGATGGCAAGATGCGTTTGTAAAAATATTTTTGCAAAGTTTGCAGGGCGGTAGAATCACAATCCCCTCCAAAACTAATAGAGGAAGTGGAAAATTACAGGGAACTCCCAAAAGAAGGGGGTTCGATACCCTCCAACAATCAATGAATATGAGAACTCAGAATAGACTCCTTTGAGGGACTTGGGCCGCTATGGAACCAAGGTAGGGATATCTGCATGGTTATCATCGTGAAGGTAACTCTCCCTCAAATTTTTCCTCTCGACAGACTAAAAAAGAAGTCTCATCTTCAAGACTCCAACACGAAGCCTTCATGACAACTTACTCTTTCTTGACCATCATTCTTTCTAAGTTCCAAGACCATGTGGATGAAGCCAAAGAAATAGTCCAACAAGAAATATCTATGCATATGGAGTAGGAGCTGGGAGAAGCCACAATTCACTAGGTTATGAATTTAGGAATGTCGATGGAAAGGGAACTAAGTACTAGAAGAAATTCGAACTGTATTGGCACATTAAGAGCCTATTAGCTCAAATGCTCAATACAAGGGAGGAGTCTCATAACACAATGCATCTACAAATGGTTGGTTTTCAATTGATGATGCGTGAATTTTTGGCCTTCATGTCTCCAAAAAGCACAAAGGTGACCCCTTCAGCACCACGTAGGACAACAAATTCATACCTGGAGCATACTAAGGACTGGTCGGTGATGTCACTAGTTCCCTGATTTTAGGTCTAAGTTTCAAATTTTTGTTATGAACTATCCTAGAAGATTTGGTCGAAGGGCCAATAGAAAGAAAGATATAAGCAGTCTTTTTGTTTTTTTAGAACTAAAGCCTCTGTTTAAAAACTTTGGATATACAGTTTGGTGTGATAAAATTTACCTTTTCTATTGGTCTGGTTTCCCTAGTGGCAGACAAGTACCAAAGGAGGAAGGCATGTATGATATTTTGATACATTAATATAATTTCAGTACTGTGAGCTTTATATATATATATATATATATATATATATATATAAACCATGTTTATTATTAATATGTTAACAACACAAAAAATCCAAAGTCCTGGTTAGTTTATGTATACAATAATTTGTTAACCATAATATATACATTAACTAACATATCTCATGGTTAACGTTTGTTAGTTAATTAATGTAGACCATGGTTAATACAATTAGCAATGTATGTATCAACATTAATGTATTAACCAATATATAAACAACACAACATACAAAATCTCTCGGATTAGCTACAGTTTAAGATGTTCGAATAATTAGGCGATGTGCTAACAATAGCCCTCAACCCCTCTGGGAAAAACACAAGATTGAAGGGACCATATCAAATGACATTGAATATCATTGTGGTAAGTTTCTATGAAATAATTTCATGGTTTGGAAATTAATTTTAAAGTAAATCTTAAACATTTTTCTCTTTAATTATTTGATTGAGAAGGAACTATCTTTGGTCACTATTGGTAAATTCTGAACATTTTTATTTATATTCATTTTCAATCGGCCGAAACAATTTTTTTTATTTATATTTATTTTTAATTGGTTGATAACGAAGTATATTTTAGATATATTTTTAAAATTCAAATAAATGAGTTTTTGGTTTATGAAATTAATTAATAGAGTGGATAATAATGTTGACTAATGCCCCACTTCTAGGAATATATTTCATGGACTAATGCCACCCTAGGAACACAGGACTAACTAGCTACTCAAGGTGATGTTATTGGCTTAGAAGTTTACTATGGACAACCTTAACATGGTATCAGAGCTTGGGTTCATGTTGTATTCCCCCAAGTTGTAGGGGATATTGGACTAACTTCCCCACCTCTCAAAATTGAGGGTGTTGGAATAATGACTCCACCTTTGCATTTTGTGGACCATTGAATTTTTCCTATATCAATACCTTTTATTGATATTTTAATATTTATTTTTATATAAATCTTTGTGAAATTAATAGTTGAATCAGTTTCTAAATGTCAAGAATAATGAGAATATATTTATTATGGTAAGTATATTCATTTTATGATACTATGTAGTAGAAAAAAAATCTCTTGCATAGGGAATGAAGGAAATTATTAAGTCTGTAACAAATGTATGGAGACACTCATAATTTTTGTAACCGTGTATAACATTTAAAGGAGATTAAGTAAGAGGTACTAATAATTTGGAAACAAAAATATGATCCTAACATCAATGAAGAATAACTCATTAGGATGGTGGATAAGATTCCCAGCTCAAACATATCGAATGCGACATGGAATAATCGTCCTCTCATCCAAGATCATTCTTTTGGGAGCGTCGAAGTGGAAGAGATGCTTTGTTTTGGTCAGACTCATGGCAAAAAATACCACCCCTACAAATCCTGGAAATCATGCAACATATCCAAGAACAAATGTAGTAAGGGGATACTCTCCGATTAGTCAATCTCTAGAAGGAAGAATCACTCCCCCCTCATTGGAGGAACTGCAAAGTTGTCTACAATGACCTACATCTTCTAGTTGATTGTAATATGCAACCCTGGCAGGAATTAGAAACTTAAATAAAGGTTCACATTCGAGAGGTATAAGATATTGTATGATGGATTCTTTCTCCTCTTGGAACATTTTCAATTAAAGAGGCTTACAATCCTTTAGCCAAGTTTCACCTCCTCCCAAAGGAAAATATATGGCACTGTTACAGGTATGAAATAACTGAGAGGGGGGGGGGGTGAATCAGTTATTGTAAATTATTAACAATTTCTCTCAATTTTATCTTCGAATCATTAATCTTAATGGCAGCAAGTCT
>JZKD02S1976479.1:1151329-1162478 GCA_000966675.3 Picea glauca
CAGCATGTTTCAGCATCTGTTCTTCATAAACAATCGATTGCCATCAATGACAACCTTGATCATCTGCGCCTTGATCATCTGCGTCATCTCTGTTGTAGGCATATTTCCAACAGGCACATTGTCTGGTACTCCCACTTTTGGCCAAAACTTTCCACTTTCTTATGGATACTCGCGCGAACTGCATACTCACTTGGGACAATATCCATAAGATATGCTTCATTGGACCATATGTCTACCACGTTCGTTTGCAACATGAGGAATCAGGGGAACACCTACTTAACTAATGCTCATTTAGCTCAAAATTTTGGGACCAGGTTGCAGGAATCATGAGAGAAACAAATAAAAACAGGGACAACATAATCAACACCCTGGAGCACTTGGGATCAACAACCTTCAAAAACCCAATTCTAAACAAGATTTGGCAGTTGCTACCAAGTTTGATGGTTTGGAAAATATGCAAGGAGAAAAATAAGAGAGTGTTCCATTCTAAACCTTCTTCACTTTCCCTTATCTGGTCTAATATCTTTGCTTGCATACAAGACACCATCTGTTCCCAACAGTGGCCCCAATAAGTTATCTCTTGCAACCCCACTGAAAAAATTATCCTTTCTCAGTGGCACCTAAATATAAACTCCAATCAACACCTCATCACTCCCAAACTCAATCCCATGTTCACCTCTAGTTCCAAGTCCTGGCATTGCCCTTCCCCTTGTTTCTTCAAGTTGAACTTTGATGGTGCCTCTAAAGGTAACCTAGGACCAACTAGTTTTGGGGTGATTATCAAAGATAGCAATGGGAAAATTATATACATCATGGGTGGAAATATAGGCTTCGATTATAACAAATCTACTAAGATTTGGGGTCCATTCAAGGAATTAATCTTGCCTTTGGTTTGGGTTTGAGCCAACTGATTATTTAAGGAGAATCCCAGGTAATCATTTCCTTGCCTACTAAAATCATTAATGGCTCTGAACCTGCAAAAGTTTCCACAAGATGATTTCTTCTTAGTTCCCTGGAATTATTTCACTTCCTCTTACACCCTTCTCTCATCCTAATCTCGTCCCATGTCGGAAAAGAGGTAAACAAAATCACTAAAAAATCATCTAATGAAGGAGTGCCTTTAGAGGGTCATGATATTTCCATTGATGCCACTCTTCTATTAGCTCCTTCTCTTCTTTTGCAATGCCTTGATTTATCTCATAGAGATTGTCCCTCCCCATATGGGGCACCTGTTAGGATATTTAGACACGTAGGAGTTAGTAAGATCTACTTCGTCTATTGTGTCGTTAGGTAAAAGTGTGTTTTCTAGTGTGTTTCTTTAGTATGCATTAGTATGCATTTGTAGTTAGGAAATTCGATGGTCACGATATGTTCCCGACATAGAGTGATCTGATGGTTCATACTCTCCTTGATCTTAATAGCCATTGATCTGTGGCTTAGCACCCGATTGGTCCATGATATTTATTTAAAGAGTATGGAGAGACATTTGTCAATGATCGATTGTGAGAAACTCTCTTGTAAAATCTTTTTGTAATATTTTTCTTTGCATTAATAAACTGCTCCAAGTGGCCGCATTGGTTGAGGTCGTGGATGTTTACCCGTAGGGGTTTTACCATGTAAAAACATCAGTGTGTTGATCTTTGATATGGTTATGTGAGTGGTTACTAAATGTGTTTTTCCTCTTTTGGAATACCTGTGTTTTCGAACATGGTATCAGAGCTTATTTGAAGATCCACTCCTGTTGTAGATCGATATCGTGAAGCCGAGTTGCCTCATATCTGTTTTCAATCATACGACCATTACAGTCAGGTGCCCCATATACGACCATTACTTGTTATCCGAGAGCTCTTTTCAATCAGGAACACCTTTTGTTTCACTCGAAAAGATTTATTTTTTCCCAAGATACGACCATTACAGTCAGATCCGGAGGTATAAAGCTTGAATACGTTTTTTTTTTTAAATTTTTGCAGAGTAGTATTTTGGTTTTATTTTGGTTTTGTTTTATTTATTTCTAGGTTTCTACTCTTTTAGATCTGTGTATTCTCTTTTCCCTGTGCCCTGTGTAATCTCAACAAATCAAAAATAGATAGGAAAAGGTGCATCTTCTGGGTAAGCTAACCAAGATCTAACCCTTGTTGTCATCGAGAAGCGAAATTTTTTTTTGTGTGTGAAAAGAGTTTTTTTTAGCAAGCTCTCCAAGGCCGTCTTCAACAATAAAAACAATCCTCCTTCTGAACATTACAATATGTTTTGCTAGATCATTTGGTTAAAAGTTGTCTTATTAAGTAAGAGGTCTTGAGTTCAAGTCTCTCTTTCGTTACCTTTTTTGAAAAAGTTCATGCTAAAATTGTAAAGTGTATTTCACTTCAAGTATAAAAGTGAATCACTATAAGTATCTTTAATATTTTATTTTAGAGTTATTTATTTTGCATGCAACGTTTCTGTTATAAAGTAACTTCATTGTAAAAGTGATCCCCACTTCTCTTTATAAAAGTGTGTCACTTCATAAAGCAACTTACACAATCACGTGGTCATTTGGTTACCGATTGTGTCTTTTTTAAAAAGGGCATAACTCTAACATTGGAAGTCCATTTTCAGTGCCATTTTTTTTAAAACCACACAAGTTTTCAATATCTTTCCATCCAGATCATCAGTTTCAGTTAAATCCACATTATATGCATATTTAATATGTCTTCTACAAGTATTGTCTTGCTTACCAGCAACAACTACTTCCAATGGAAATCTCATATGGAAGATTTATTAAGAAGTAAAGGCTTGTACGGGATTACCTTGGGAAAGGAAAAAGCACCCACTGATGCTGATAAGAAAGCCAAGTGAGATAATATGAATGAAGAAGCACGTGGAATAATCCGAATTTCCATCTCTCCTGATTTAAGGGAACACCTTAAAGATATTGATGACCCCAAAGAAGCTTAGGACACGATTGAATCTGTGTTTGGTAAACTCAATATTATTCTAGCACAACAGTTAGAAAATCAAATACTGACCGTGATTCCAAATGATTTTTCTTGCCTTGTAGACTATCTATCTACGTTTAAAACACTCAAAATTTTATGTGAAGAATGTAAGATAAAGATGAGGAAGAGATTTTCATCTATCTTATTCTTTCTAAGCTAGGTAGTGCATATTCTATGTGTGTATCTACCTTTTATGCCATGAGAGAGGCTCTAGAGGAAGAAGCTTATTGAAACCCCAATCTTGAGTCCTTTTATGCTTCTTTCAGTCGAGAGGAAGATAATCTTGTACAATTTGGAGTGATCAACACTATAGGTCCCTCCAACAAATCCTTAGTTGCTCAACAGAAAGATAAACCCAAGTATCCCAAGAAGAAACATCGTCGCTACAACAACAAACAACATAAGGGTCCCAAACCTGCTCGGACAACTTCAGCTCCTACTGGTGACAAAGAAGCAAAATATAAAAGTAAGAATACTAACAGACATTGCAACTTTTGTGATAAATATGGTCATGACGAGTCCAAATGTTTCAAGAAGATGGCATCTTTAGAAGCAACGATGAAGAAGCACAACATCAATATTGATTCTACTTCTTCTTCTCATGGACATGCACTTTCTGTTTCTGGTTTCTCCTTCAATTCAAATTCTACTACTACTTCTTCTTCTGATGAGTGGCTTATTGATTCAGGAGCATCTTATCACATGGTTAAGGATAAAGCCACATTTTCCGCTCTAAATGAATGTAACACCAAGAAAATATTTGTTGGTGATGATAGATATCTTAGTGTTGTAGGATGTGGAACAGTTGAAGTAGATACTGGTCATTTCAATGATGTATTTTGTGTTCCAAGTCTTTCTTTTAACCTTATATCAGTCTATCAAATCACTCATTCAGGTGAAGGTAAAATTGTCGAGTTTTCACCTCACCAAGTTGTAACCAGGGATCTAAAAGATCCTAAGTATGTTCTTGCAACTGGAATTGCTGATGATATTATCAGGTTGTACAAGTTTGACAACATTGGGTCATAAAAAATTTCATCACTTTTTGTTACTCATAGCGATGACTTGAGAAAACTTTGGCATGGGTGGTTTGGTCATCTAAAGTATTGCTCATTGCAACAACTATGTAATCAACAGATGGTGACTCGTCTTCCTCTTGTTTCATGCAAAGATGGTGTTTGTGCCAATTGTGTTCTCGAGAAACATCATCGGGACAGTTTTGACAAACGTGCCTCTTGGCACACCTTGGGTCCTTTGTAGCTTGTTCACAATGATTTGTGTGGTCCACTTTCTTCTCCTTCGTTTTAGCTTGTTCACAATGATTTGTGTGGTCCACTTTCTTCTCCTTCGTTTTCTGGGTGCAAGTATTTCTTAAATTTCATTGATGACTTTTCCAGATGTACTTGGGTTTACTTCTTAAAACTCAAGAGTGAAGTTTTTGACTTGTTTTTGGCCTACAATGCCCTTGTAGAAAAGCAATCTGGACATCAAATTCAAAGGTTAAGAACATATAATGGAGGCGAATATGTGAACAATAATTTTACAATATACTACACTACACGGGGAATCCAAATGCAACACATTGTTCCATATACACCACAACAAAATGGTGTTGCTGAGAGAAAGAACTGCACATTAAAAGAAATGGCCAATTGTATGATCCAATCTAAGGGATTAAGTCTAAATTATTGGGTGGAAGCCATCAACTGTGCAAATTACATAGTAAATTGCACTCGCACAAAGGCTCTTAAAAATATAACATCGGAAGAATATTGGACTAAAATTAAACCAGATGTAAGTCACTTCCGTGTATTTGGTAGTATAGCATGGGCTTACATTCCTGATGATAAAAGGAAAGCATTGCAGCATAAAAGTGAGAAGTGTATATTTGTTGGTTATTCTGAAGATGTCAAAGGTTACAGACTTCTTCAATCACATTGTAATGAAATTATTATTAGAAGAGATGTTAAATTTGATGAAAATCTCTTGGCCTGCGATCCATCTTTGGCGTTTGTGCCTTCTTATGATCTGGTTTCTTCTTCGGATGATGACAATGAGGATGAAAATCCACCTCTGCCTACTCACCCTCCTGTAGATGAGTCCTTTGAACTTGAACTAGCACTAGCTCCACCGCTTCCTAGATGGGTCCGTTCAACACGAGAAGCAGATGGTGATCTTGTCGGTGATCCTTCAGATCAATGTCATACACGTTCACAGTTCCAGCGAGCCTCTTATCTTTTGGCTCAAGTTTCAGAAACTCGTGATCTAGAGACATTTGCAGAAGCTTCAGGTCATCTAGATTGGGATAAACAATGAATGAAGAGTATCGTTCTTTAAGGGAAAATGATACTTGGGATCTTGTACCTCTTCCAAAATGAAGAAAACTTGTTAGATGCAAATGGGTCTACATAACTAAGTATGCATCAGATGGAAGTGTTGAAAGAAACAAGGCTCAGTTAGTTGCCAAAGGATTTTCCTAAGTTGAAGGAATTGACTATAATGAAACATTTTCCCTTGTAACAAAAATGAATTCCATCCACCTTGTTATTTCCTTTGCTACCTCATATAAATGGAATGTCCATCAGATGGATGTTAAATCCAACTAGATGAACTAGACGAGCTAGTTTCTCATAAGAATATTACAATCCATAATTACTTTGTACATATGGATGCCAATTTGAATCACACTTCAGATCCATGTGGAAATACACCAACCAATTGTTCATGGCCATGAATAGGCAATACAAAGTAGATACATGTCAAAGTTTTTCATAGTCATGAACAAGGTCTAGTGAAAACCAGTCTCAAAATCAATTTGAAGATATCTGTATACAATGGAGTACAATATGATCTCCCATGATCATTGAAGTCATATAGGTATTGGCTCAATGAATGATAACAACAACCTAGGAAAGCTCCAACTATGAATTGATGTCTTCAAGTATTCTACATGATCTGCCGAAGGTGAAAGTATACATCATGTGAATAAAAAAGTTGAGGTCGAACACAATGAGACTTCATTTGATTATCGTTCATTAAGGTATATCGTTAACAAATGCGAGACAACCTACTAATAATGAAAGTAGGTATCAAGGCACTGAGTAAATTCTTACAAGTGTGAATAAAGGATTTGAGGTTGAACACTTGAAGAATCCATCGATCAAGAGACATTGATGTATTCCCAACTTTCAATGGAAAGAGAACTTTCCATTGATGACTGCAACCCTCTAGGTACTCATAGGAATCTAGGTCTCGTTTCCAAAATAGATGAGTTGAATTCGATGGAAGGAGATCTGTAGAAAGGAGATAACTAAGGCATCTCTCATCAGTCAGAATGAGGTACAACACAATATCTTGATGATTTGGAGGAACTTGGATGAAGAACATGTTCAAGAACCAATGACCTTGTACATCTTTCACATGCACCAATTGTAAGAATTTCATAAAAAAGACCCTTTGAATAACAACCAATAAGGAAAATTGTCGACAAAGGAGAGGAAACTGCCAATAAGGATAATGGTATCCAATACACTGCATGAATCCTGATGTGTGAATATATTTATTTCCATGAAAGATAAGGGAAACCCCCTATTCAACAACCAATGAGGAGATGTCGATTGTTGGGTTCAAGCTTACCTACTCATAAAGAAAAGTAGGACCAAGGTGCACAGTAGGACTACAACTTCATGTAACTCTGAGACATACTAAGGTTATGGCTGGCATGCAAAGTCAAGAGTTCTGAGAAATGGTTGACACAGTCTTATAGAAATCCTTTGAAAAATAGCATGAGACATATGGAGGACTATGGAAAGATAGAGTCAATGATGAAACTTTGTGATGCAGTCGATAACAATCAAACTCTCCATAGGCACTGGAAGAGTAACCAGTTGGAGGAGTATATTCTAATTATTGATCTCAACTTCCTAAGGTCATGTTAAACCCAAACTTTAGATGACAAGTAGACTCCAAATTTTGTGTTCTGTTCAAAGGTTACACGACTGCTACCAACATGAAATAATATTCTTTTCCCGCTCGTCTTTTTTTGTTTTTTCATAGATAAATGAATGCTATGAGACAAAGGAGGAAACGAGTGTCAGGAGAAAGAAATAGTTTCTAGTAGTGGAACATACATACACTCAATGCAAGGAGGTGCATGCAGGATATGGACACTCAGGGGAATGTTTCCTCGTAGGGTACATGGTGTCAAGATGCAAATGATATAAACAAGGCTTTGCTTGGCTGATGATGCAAACTACTGAGATAATAGGCTTATAATGTGAAATTGGGAACCATAAATAGACTCAATACTAAAAGAAAGAGAATGAGATGCAATCAAAACTTAACTCCAAAGAATCTCCTTTTTCATAAATTTAGTCTACTTGGTTTGAAAAAGGGTTAAATTTACATCAAATAGACGTCCTTTCAAATCCGATTTACAAGTGTGAAAGAGACAAGTTCACTCGACAATCTTTTCTCTTTTTGAGAGAGTCGGGAAAGAGCTTAAACAAGACTCATGGGAGTCCCATAGGTATATGTCAGCGTACTCATGAGTAGGAATATGAGGCTCGAAAGCAAAGTCATATTGGATCTATAAGGGACTCCTAGTCTTTTATGGAATAATCTTTGCATGGGCACGAAATGGCACATAGGTTCTAACTAGGGTACCCATGTTTGGTAAGTCTCTACCATTCATTAAAGACACTTCTAGTAGCAGTAAGGGGGTTATGTTTTGATAATAAATGGGTTCTTACATAAGGCATATGGATCATAGACATAGGATAATGTAAAAATGGGATATGGAGTGAGGACCTATCCTATATGTTGGTCAAAGAAATAATACCTGCCAAATTCATGAATGGGCGAAAGGACACTAGAAATCGCAAGAATCTCTGGATAAAACCACCAAAACCAAGTCCTTCCACTACACTATTAGTCCACTAGGACAAAATATTAGTAAAAACTATGGAAATTGGGTAAATGTTTTCTATAAATAGTAAAAATAACCAATTTTACCACACCATTTCACATTTTTAGCCAAATAGTGTATTTTGCACCAAATGTCTCATGACCTTTTGTTGACACTTGAATATGTTAAGACTGAAACGACAACCTCACGAGGAAAACTCAACAACAAGATTTGACATCCATGTATGTGGCTGAAAATACTCCATGATCATATAAGAAAAAACTTTAGAAGAATATAAGAACACTCAAAAAATCATCCTTGTGCCCAACTCTGAGATTCAAGCATAAAGATATAAGAAGTGGTGTAGAAGAATATATATAAACAAAAAAAAGGAGAAGATGGAGATTTATTTCTTTTGATTAGAATATTTATTGTATATCCATGGATGTACCTTCTTATTCTTATGATCTTATGCCCTTCCCCTCTGACAATGCGGATTTTTTTTATGAATCCTCTCTTTCCTTTTTAAGAAGAGATTTTCTAACTACTTGAGTAGTTAGGGTTTCTCCCTTCCAGAAATTCTCGTACAAGTTTCTTATTGAAACATTCCCTTTAATAAATGTCTCATTAATTTCTCATTAATGAATTCACATCATTAATAAAAGTATATTTATAGTGGTTCCCTCTCCCTTTTTAATAAAAGTTTTTAATTAAACTTTTATTTTTTTTAAATTTGATTAATTTTCCATCAAAAGATGACAACTATAATTTAATTTTTTGGAAATTAACACCAACCTTTTATATATTCAAAACACTTCTGATGTGATCCTCATTGTCGCATATTTCCAACTGTATAAATTTTTTTGAAATCCATCGCTTGGATCTCAAGATATGAGCTCGTGAAGTTCAATTGTCATGCAGGCCCATTAAAATGCAGTTGATTGATATTTTAATTTGTGAGAAAAATGTATCAAATTTTAACATTATAGTCTCGTACCAAAATATTATACGTCGAAATAAATTTCCAACAATATAAATTTTGTGCGATTCTGACACCCAAAGCTCACGTTATGGCCTCCACAAGATCAACACTCAGCCACCGTCGATCAAAATTAATGGGCAAATCTCAACCCTTGGATTGATTTTCATGCTTTCCATCATAAAATTCTACTTTTTGGTTTAAAAGTATATCCCACATGCATTGGAATATTATATTATTCATGATATATAATACTAAGTGTTTGATAACTTAGCAAGAAACACACAAAGAGAAGAAATTATGGAGCTTGGAGGATTTGGCCCTTGGAAAATTGTCGAATAAAAGAATAATTTTTTGGAATCCTGTCACCGTTAACCTCATGCCCAGTCATTGATGAATCAACCATTCATATACTTCCATGTGTTTCTAATGATAATATTCCATGTGTCTTCCTCCACGAGTTTTCATGTGTCACAATTCCATGCTTCCATGTGGAATGTTCTTAATGTTTCATGGTTTAAATAGGGAAAACTTTGGAATAATGGTTAAGTATGGGGGAGTAGGCATAAAGGTAAATGAAGAGAAAATTGTAGGTATTGGAAGTTAAAGGGGTAGTTTGTAGGTTGCGGGGACGCGTTGGTGGGTTGGGGAGTGAGGTGAGTAAAGGAGTGTGGGAGTCTGTGATACAAAAGTAGACTAATTGTTGAAGAGCGGTCGGTCGGACTCGTGTGCAAGAGGAATGAAATACTTTGGAGCTCAACACCCATGAAAAGACTGATGGTCAAGATGTATATCATGGAACTTGGGTTTTAATGTGAAGTTCACAGAAAATGGAGGATGAGAGCTTGAACCCACAAACACTGAAATATGACTAAGTATGGAAAGAGAGATATTGAGTGAAAATTCTAAGTATGGTAGAATTGTAATATAGGAGAGGAGAGGAGAACATGATATTTAGAAAGGTTCCTCTAAATAGTAACTCTAGACAAGATCTTGAGTAAATGAGGTATACAGAAATAGATTTTTGATCTGAAAAATGCGTAGCGAGCCTGAGACTGAGGGTTGCAAAATGAA
The DNA here is from genome assembly GCA_000966675.3 of Picea glauca. Classification (NCBI taxonomy): domain Eukaryota; kingdom Viridiplantae; phylum Streptophyta; class Pinopsida; order Pinales; family Pinaceae; genus Picea; species Picea glauca. The sequence goes on from JZKD02S1976479.1 coordinate 1,161,267, forward strand.
TTATAAAAGCTCAAAAAATATCTTCTTTTGATATCAAGGATTTTATGAATCCAAGCGCATGAAAGTATAGATGACCAAATTTTGTTCAACTCCTTCAAGTGTCGATTGCGGGAGCCATGAGAGACATAATTTACAATTGTTTGGACCAAGTAAGTACTCTTTCCCTCCTCTTCATTTCTAGTGGATTAAAATTTTACATTAGGTCTCACTTTTTTATTTTTTTAAAGCGCAAATTAGAAAATAGGGTGTACAAAGGATGTAGATCATCGAGTCATGTATACTCAACTCTATACGTAACTGTTATAAAAACATACCAAATATATGCAACCCTATACTCGACTGTGTAAACTGTAGCTCACGTACAAGTCCATAACCTGGTTTTGTAAAGGGATTTGACTCAAAAATTGGATTTTTCTTGTAGGATGGTACTTGAATGGAGGGAAAGAGAGTATGAGGAAGTTGATGATGTGATGGAAAGATTTCTATAGGCCCAATTATCATTAAAAATATGTGGTCTTTATAAGTTTTGGGCTCACAAAGGGATGAGGGGTCAATTGAGACTGCTCCAAATGATGGTGAAATTTTGGGATCTAGATATAGAGGCCTTCAACCTTGATGGGAAAACATTGAGAATTGAAGTCGAGAATATATACTTTCTTACAGGGTTGTTTCGTCGGGGTGAGGTGGTGAACCCCAAAGCTAGGGGAGCTGGGAGTGGCATGAACATAGAGGAGTACATTTCCACTCACTGTGTTGCAAGCACATAAAAGTTAAGGAGCCAACTCCCTATTTAGGCGATCAACAACCTGAGTTTAAAGATCATCGTTATTGTACTCACATGGATCATGGGGTCAGCCTCGTTGCAACAAGAATCAATGTAAATGATTTTCTACTCATTGAATTGCTTACGACCCACAGTGTATGATTTGTGCACCTCACTACTAGCTACCATGAAGAGCTAGTTGACAGACTAGAAAGAGGGTAGGAAGAGGAACTTCAGGTTTGCATCTATCTTGTGTACTTTTTTATTTGAGCCAGTTCCAGGATTAATCCCTAGATTCGATATCGTTCTGCATAGGCCACTCGATCCAATCATGTCATGATGGACTGAGGTGATGAGGCTATTGGGAGGTGGTAGGGTATCGACCCCCTACAAAGATGAGTTCTTCTCCTGGTAGCTTCAACAGGTGATAGCCCTGGAGGAGTACCCTT
>JZKD02S1976479.1:1166972-1189035 GCA_000966675.3 Picea glauca
AAATTCGATATAATGAAAAAGAAAGGTTTTCCCGGTTGAGGGTTTCCGGTAAAGATCTCTGTGTATTCTGTGTATGAGCCATTGATTAATTTCTGTATTGCTTAGGAATATATATATGCATTGCTTTACTTCGCAGGTTTAAAACTTACACATAGTAGACCCATACATGCCATTGCCACAAGGTTCATGGTTTTAGAGACACAGGATTGAAACAATTTTCAAATATATTTATTTCTTTTGTGTTTTTTAAAGGGAATAATAAAAATGAAAATATTTTTGTATGGTGTCAAGTATTCTAACAAAAATGCTTTGTTGTGCAGATGTAGGTCTGCGATGACTAGATGGATTTCCATGACACCGACAGAGGCACTGAGGGAATGATCTAGTGGGAGGAGACTCAAAGGGAGTGATTCAAAATGTGCAGGGAAACCTGTCTCATTTGACGCATAAAATACCCATGGTTCAGGTAGAGGATTTTTCGGGGGTGATGGAACGACAGGTGGTGGGTGTGCCCCATGCGTGGGTGTGAATCTTCTGGCATCTTGCAAACACCATAGTATGTTATCACGATACACATCTAGTGCCACATGCATAGATGACATGGTTATTGTATCGATCTGGTGTATATGTATTTTGAGGGTGTGAGCCGCAATTTTGTACTATAACACAATATTTTTTGGAGAAATGAAATATTAAAAACATGGGTGTTCAACTTTACTTATATCACAATGTGTACATTGGTAAAGATGTTTTATTTACTTTAGTTATGTGACAAATTCCAATCTAAAACATAATTATCATATGCATTGAATACATAATAAGAACTTTTAGGTATGTGATTATATGTAATAAAATCAAAATGTTGTTCCAAAAGTTATACCTGTAGGAATCGTTGGAGTAGAGTAGGGTCTTGCACATGGTAAATGTCATTCAACTGACATGCTACTAATTTGGAATCCATGTGAACTTGTAAATAACAAATACCATGTGAAATGACATCGCGTAAAATCTCTATAAAGACGCTATATTCAACCACATTATTTATTGATGGCCCTAGAAAAATGCCACCTAAAGACACCAATTGACCCTCGGATGAGTAAACAACCCAAGCGACAGAAGATAAGTTCCATGTATGATGAATGGAACCATATGCAAATCTAAGTAAACTAAAGACTCCATTGACATCTTCCAACCAAGGGAAAACTCAATAAGCAAGCTGATAAAAAAAGGGGACAAGATTTATACACTAAGATACACTAGTATACAAAGAGTTACGACCAAGATTGGGGCTCAATCATAATATCTTTTCAAGTAGAGCCCATTTCTGGGCTCAACCAACATATCCCCTTCATAATATTCTAACTCGTAGGATCCTTTTTCTAAGACATGTCACACGATATAAGGAATGTGCCACATGGGGTTGAAATTGTCTACCCCTAGTGGTTTTTTTCCTTGGTCATACAATAGGACCAATTCACCCTAACTGCACTACCAAGGACATAAAGACTTGTCATACTGGACCTTGACACGTCATTTATTCTCTTCGATAGCCATAGAGGCATCTCGACACTGCTAATATAGGCTCTCTAGGTGTACGAGGTGTTCTTCGATATCATAAATGTCAGGTAGGATCTTAACTTCTAGTCTAAGAGAATGGATTTTTCACTCAATAGGGTTGATTCTTGGTCTCTTTTCATATGAATGGGTGAATGACTGAATTTCTTCAGGTGAACAATCCGCACCAATATATACATTTTCAATTTTACTAGGAATATGAGAAATTTCGATTGTGATGGTAGAATAAATGCTCGCCATGTTTCCTTCGGCATAAATGTCACGCGTATCAAGTGGAACTATGACGTGACCAACTATCTCACTCTAGGTAGATCTAAAATAGTATCATTCGATACTAACAATATCTGGGTGGAAGTAAGAACGATGATGGATATCATCCCATGGCCTATCAGAACCATTTGCGGCCTGTATGATTTATTCATCTAAAGGTAAAGTATCATCGAGGCAATCATGTGAGAAAGACGATGAAGTGGCCCATATGGGTCGGAGAACAGGATCATCTTCTTTCATTTATGAGTAGACAAGATCTGGGTCGACAATAGAGTCTAGAACATCTTGATACGCTATCTCTTCATTCGACAGTGGAATCACCATTTCCATATGTGTCTGACCTTCACAATATGAGGTCGAGGAAGGTAGGGTCCTAGGATCATTAAAATATGAAATGTGGAAAGGAACGAACCTCATCGACAAAGAATACCTACTGGATATGGCATAGATATGATGATTCGGTTCCACGAAATTAAAGGTACCAATAAGGGAGGAATACATTCCAAAACCAATATCCTCAATTGATGGCTAAGAATTGTTGATCACAGGGATCAAAGGTCCAACTTATGCATTACGGATAGCATGCGCAAAGGACAATTAATCAATCGTCACAATTTTCCCATCATGAGGAAAACATAAAGTACAAAAAATTGACGATACGACTATAGTCATAGCATAATTCCAGTTATGTCCTAATAATAATTTATATTCAAGGGGCACATCAACCACCTCGACATCCACCTCCACTATCTTCCCACCTAACTGGACCTAAAAGGTAGGAAGAATACCGTGGGGACGGAAAGAACGACCATGAAATGTGGTCAACATGGTCGGAGATTGAGAGAGGGTTGGAGAGGCAATGGATTTCCAAAAGGTTAGGGACATCACACACATTGTAGTGCCTTCATCAATAAAAATAAAATTGATGGTATAATTTGAGTAATCCACATGGATTTGAAATGCCATGTGGTAAGGCAAGCGAGGATTCACATCTATGACGTAAAACGTGATAACATTAGAGGCATAGGGTTCTATATCTCCTAATGCATATAAAAAGGCATTCATTTGTGAAGGAAACATCTGGAATACCTCCAAATCCGACATTGCGCAAGGGGTTTGACCGAGATCCTCAACAATAGAGTAGTTTTGTGCAACTCTAGCATTAGGATTGTGGGTAGAGAGTTTGAGTACTATTTTCAGAATATGAGGTGGAGGCTCTGGATTTTCGATCTATAATGGTGTCTCCATATGAGGGGGAGACTCTAGATCTAGAACAACCTGTGAAGAACTATAATCACGATGTGAATCCTCGCTTGCCTTACCACATTTATGCATAGACGGTCATTGTCCTGTGTCGATGGGTTTTGACTCCCACTAACCATATTTACAGCATTAGAGGAGCTCGAGATCATGTGTTGATGATGTGGAAAAGGATTAGTCATCACAACAGGTGGTAGATATAAAATCCTCACAACTTCCTCGATTTTGGGGCACAAGTGGGTAAGGTGATCATCGGTACAAATCTAAGGGAATTTCACCTTACGCTTCTATTTCTTTCCCTCACTAGCATTAACCTTCAATCTATCATTGTTAGCATTGTCCCTGGTTTTATTATCATTATTCTTCCTACCCTTATCATTATTACCACATCCTTTCCTTTTATTCCATCTTGGTTGTTGGTTACCATTTGGGTTGGTCGACGATTGCGCATAATGTACATCCGCTGACTGAGTGGGAGTGGAGGACACAAATGAATCTTGTCCTCCTACAAACTTTTTTAGAGACAACTCTTTCAATTGGATTGTCACCAAGTCTATATATTTAACATTTATGGAGCCTATAATGCCATCGGCATGAGGCCAGAGCTTCTATCTAGGGCCGTAGTTTGACCTCGACGTGTCAGGAAGAATTTTGTATAACATCCCAGACTGAGCATATATGAGATTCAACTGTTGGGCTTTGAAAATCGCTTCCTCTTCAGATATTACCCGAGATGTAGATACATCCTTTGAAATATAAGGTAGTAAAGACTTAAGAAACCATTCCAGCATGAACTTTGGAGGATTGCAGGCTTTGATCAACCTCTTCCATCTATGTCACTCCTCGATGTGATGCGAGATATGGGTGGATTTTTCCTGGTGGAGGGCTGACATAAGTTCTATGTCAGCATCGTAATGAACCGACAATTGGAAGTGGTTGAGGAAAACTAGAACCATTTGATTAAAATTCCCATACGTATCCTCTGGTAGCTCTATGTACCATTTATCTACAACTCCTGTGAGGGTGTGTTGAAACAATCTTAAAAGAATAGAATCATCATTAAGGGAATTGGAAGAGCACCAAAGATGGAAAATAATGACATGATCACCAGGATCCTTACTAGTATTTCCATCAAATTTTGGAACATACGAAGGAATCTTGGTGGGGATAGGGGGACATGGCGGGTCATGACGCACCAGGTCATTCATTAATCTTGACAAGTCTGGAAAACTAAGCATGACCAAAAAGGGAAGTCGAGGTTTCGACATCTGGCCAAAAGCTCCTAGGAAAGATTGATGTTGGGGAATTGCAACCCATCCAGGGTTCTAGTATGCACCATGGCCCTATCCAGGATTGTAAAACCCCCCTCCAAACTGATTCATAAGGGGTTGGATGGGCACCATTCCAGTAGGAATTTTATGATGAGGGTTATAAATATTCCCCCCTACCGAAGTAGCTCAAGGTTGAGGGTTGCCCAAAGTAAGAAACTGACCTCCTTTGGGTGGAAATCCAGAGGATGGAGGCAGATTCATCATTCCAAACATGTTGGTTGAAATCGGTGTGGAGGGGGTAGGTGTAAAGGATGGAACATAAGAAACAACTTGTCCACCTGGTTGATTACTCCATCTAGGAACATTAATACTAGGATTAGAACTAGGGTGAAAAGGAGGTAGGATTCCAAATATAGGTGTTGTTTGGGGAATATCTGCACCACCAAATGAGAGTGGAATATGTAGAGGAGCCATGCCCCCAAGTCCAATACTAGGATTAGGATTATATTTTTGAATGGAGGAAGAAAATTGTGATGTGAAATTAAGCATACCATAAGAGAAAGGGCTAGAGGCCGAGGGGATGGACTGAGTATTGTAGCGCGATGAACTATAAAGATACTCAAAAGGGTTAGTTACTATGGTTTGAGTATTAACTACATCCCGGACAAAAGTAATGATGGGGACCTATGACACTACAACCGTAGTGGTCAAAGGCATAGAAGGAGTTCCATTAACCACAGGTATTGGACTCAAAGGAATCCTAGTATCTTCCCGACTCGACTCAGTACTCATACTTGTATGACCACAAGTCTGTTAAGTGGAGGTGTGGATACCGCGGTTGATAACTTTATTCCTTTTATAAGGAAAAGACTCAAGATGTGGTGGTAATTTCAAAAAATGGAGAGACCTGCGAGGAAGTTGGTATGGCTCCACGATGACTCAATACTTGATATAAAAAAAATCATAAGGCCAACTAACAATCAAAGAGCACACCAAAATAAAAAAAAAGGTCAATATGGACACAAATAGGATAAATTGGTTGAAAGGGGCATCGCTCCCTAAAGTAGGTATGCCTCACCCAAGAAGAGCCTGAGACTCCCTTCAAAATATTGGAGGTATCCTAATAATTTATAAGGGCCCTCATGGGATTAACAACGTAGTCATTCAGATCCTCCCAGAGAGGTAATACTCCATAAAGGTTGTGTGTTTTATGACCCTTATTTGACCAAGGGTACCTATAGAATAACCCCTGCAAATAACCTATGTGGCTACCCATGTCAAGAAACTAAAGCCACCATAATATAACCAATGCGCAGGCGAACAGTCGTAAGTCAAGTCCATAGTATGGGAAGGGTAACAAAGCCCGAAATCTTAAAATCACCACCTCTCATAGAGGTAAAGGCATTAGAAATACCCCCATATACGAATATATCCCCAGGAATATCTCTGATGATAAGAAGGTATTAGAGGGATATCTCTTCAACCAACTTCGCGCGATCTCATGATTAACTCTGGTGTGAGGAGAGCCTCTTGACGTCATGAAATATACAATGGATTTCACCACTCCCTTAGTCAGACACATATGTTGAGTTTAATAGCCTTGGAGAAGTTTACTTACAAAATCCTATTCCAAGGCTCTAAATCTTAAGCTAGTTTGTGGAACCTGAAAAATAAAATTGCTTCTAACCAATTTTAAATTTATCAACATTTTTTTTAGTGGTTTTGTTTACTCAAAATATGTAGTAGTGAAACTGATGATGTTATGAATCAACAAGTAAAATAAATGAATATGAATATAATGCAAAGTCCTAACTTCAATTCTCAATAAATGATAAGCTTTTAAAAAAATGCAACTTTCAATTCAACTCTGCAATTCCAAATAAGATGCAATATTTCCATACATGTGTCAAGATCAATAATAAGAACCCAAAAGATCAAATGCCATAATGAAAAATGTATATATATATATTTTTTTCAATATAAAGAAATGAAAATGCAAGGAATGAACAACAAATTGATATATAAACCCTATTGTAAGCAAAAAGAGACAAACCAATCAGGATATCAAGAGGAAAAAACCCATCCCAGGATGTAAGGACAACCAATGAGAAAGATGATGAGAAAGAAAATCTGCCTGAAAATTCAACCAAAGATAGGTTTCCTATCACTCTGCAAGCACTTAATAGTCACAAAAGAGACCCAAGAAAACTCAACAACCATCAAAACTTACCCAAGAAACACCAAACTCAACAATCAAACAAACAAGAATGATGTACACAAATGTTTAAGAAAAAATTGCACATGTACGCACCCTGTAAAATGACACCCCGCGTATGTATGTGTTTGTCAATGGAAAACCCACATATATGTATTAAAACATTGCTAAGTTAAGGATAACTCCAATAAACTAAAACTCAAAATGAAAATAGGTTGTCAAGCAATCAGACGACAAGAAAGATCAAGCTAACAGAGAGAAATCAAAGGAGAAAAACACTCCAAACTCTGAAAATAATATTCCCTCCCCGGTATGGTCGCCAATTCTGTTACGAGTAAAATCAATCTATGGCATGGGGTAAACCACAACAGACGAAAATGACTGCATAAATCAACTCTAATATCAAATATGTTATATAAAGAAACATGCTAACAAGACAAGATAAAGAACCTACCTCGTCCGGACGTTCGATGAAGTCCACCGTTGAGCACTTGACTCAAAGCTATACACCTGCAACTTGTCCCCAATAACCAAGATATGCAAGCATATGGTGATAATATATAAAGTTAGCACATATAATAGCATAATCCATCAATATTCATAACAAATACACCCATGGAATAACAACTCAAATATTTTCAAGACATTAATTGGACGAGAAAAGAATATTTCTATTAAAATATAATCAACAGAAGTGTATGAATGGAAAAATTATGTGTCGACACATTTCAGAATTGAGAAACTAAGTCCCTTCCAACTGGGCCTCCACCACTTCAATCCTCAACCAAAGGAAAACTCGTATAAGAGAGGCAGTGGGATTCTCCATCAAATAGGGAATATCTTGGGGGATGAACAATGTGTTCAGACTTAAAAGGAAAATGGGATGTAGACTCAATATAAAGTGAGGGATTTCTCAAGAGTAACTTTACTCTCAAAGTTGAATTCTTCTCCTCCTTTCCACAACTTGGATATGGCCCATTTATAGCCTTTAGATGGAACTAAAGGGATGAGTAAGAATGTTTCTAGTATATGGAAGGTCAAGGATCACGGATCTCGTGATGTTACATGGAAACTCAACACCATTTTTTTTAGTTTTGGGCATAAAACATGATGTACGCGGGTTGTAATGGTGCAACCTGCGTATACACATGATGTATAGTTTTTAGGGGGCACATATGTGGAAAAATACAATTTTTATCTCTATTAATTACAAAAAGGGACTTCAAGTATGCATAGGGAAATGGAAAAGGCCTTCTAATCAAGTTGCACAGGGTGAGACAAATCTTGATATAACACTAGCTACTCAAGGTTATGTTGTTGTTTTGGAAGTTTACTAATATTGGTGTAATGGAAAACCTTAAGATGGTATCAGAGCCTGGGTTCATTTTCTATTCCCCCAAGTTGTAGGGGGTATTGGACTAACTGCCCACCTCTCAAAATTGAGGGTGTTGGAATAATGACCACACCTTTGGGTTTTGTGGACCATTGAATTTTTCCTATACCAATATCGTTTATTGACATTTCAATATTTATTTTTATATATACCTTTGTGAAATTAATAGTTGAATCAATGTCTAAATGTCAAGCACAATGAGAATATATTTATTGTGGTAAGGACATCATTTTATGATAATGTGTAGTAGAAAAACATCTCTTGCAAAAGGAATAAAGGAAATTATTAAGTCAGTAACAAATGTATGGAGACGCTCATAATTTTTGTAATCATGTATAACATTTAAATGAGATTAAGTAAGAGGTACTTATAATTTGGAAACAAAAATATGATCCTAACATCAATGTCGAATAACTCATTAGGATGGAAGATCAGATTCTTAGCTCAAACATATGGAATGTGTCATGGCTTAATTTCCCTCTCGTCCAAGAACATGCTTTTGGGAGCTTCGAAGTTGACAAGATGCTTTGTTTTGGCCAAACTCATGGCAACAACTACCACCCCTGCAATCCATGGAAAGCATACGACATATCCAAGAAAAAATGCAGAAAGGGGACACTCTCCGGGTAGTCAATATCTGGAAGGAAGAGCCACTCCCCCCTCACCAGAGAAACTGGAAAGTTCTCCACAATGACCTACATATTCTAGCTGATTGTAATATGTGACCCTGGTAGGAATTAGAAACACAAAGAAAGGTTCACATTCGAGACGGATAATATATTATATGTTGGGGTGATTCTCCTCTTGGAACATTTTCAATTAAAGAGGGTTACAATCTCTTAGCCAAGTTTCAGCTCTAGCGGAAGGTAAACATCTAGCACCTTGTTTGGTACTCCCACTTTTGGCAAAACATTTCCACTTTATTATGGATACTTGTGCAGAACTGCATACTCACTTGGGACAATCTCCATAAGAAAGGCTTCATTGGGCCATATGGCTACCACCTTTGTTTGCAGCATGAGGAATTAGGGGAACACCTACTCAATCAATGTTCTTTTAGCTTGTAATTTTGGGACTAGGTTGCATGAATCATGAGAAAAACAAACAAAAACATGGACAACATAATCAACACCCTAGAGCACTTAGGATCAACAACCTTCAACAACCTAATTATAAACAGGATTTGGTAATTTCTACCAGGTTTCATGGTTTGGAAAATATGGAAGGAGAAAAATAAGAGAGTCTTCCATTCTAAACCTTCTTCACCTTCTCTTATCTGGTCTAAGATCTTTGCTTGCATACATGAGACCATTTTTTCCCAACATTTTCTCCAAGAAGCTATCTCTTGCAACCCCACTGTTCAATTATTATCATTTCTTAGTGGCACCTAAATCTAAAATCAAATCAACACCTCATCACTCCCAACCCTAGTCCCATGTGCACCTCTAGTCCCAAGTCCTAGCATTTCCCGACCCCTAGTTTCTTCAAGTTGAACTTTGATGGTGCCTCTAAAGGAAACCTAGGTCCAACTAGTTTTGGGGTGGTTATCAGAGATAGAAATGGGAAAATTATATACATCATGGATGGAAATCTAGGCATCGATTATAACAAATCTACTAATCTTTGGGGTCTCATTCAAGACATTCATCTTGCATCCAGTTTGGGTTTGAACCAGTTGATTATTTAAGGAGTATCCTAGCTAATCATTTCCTTGGCTACTAAAATAATTAATGTCTCTAAACCTATGAAAGTTTCACCAAGGTGATATCTTCTTAGTTCCCTAGAAGTATTTCACTCCCTCTTACACCCCTCTCTTATCCTAGTCCCCTTCCATGTTTGAAGAGAGGCAAACACAATCACTACAAAATCAGCTAATGAAGGACTGTCTTTAGAGGGAGATGCTCTTTCCATTGATGCCACTCTTCTATTAGCTCCTTCTCTTCTTTGCAATTCCTTGATTTATCTCATAGAGATTGTCCCTCCCCAGATGGGGTGCCACTTGGAGAGCATGCAATTAATCCTATTGTTGCAGACTGTTTCCACCCTCCTCCCTTTATCCATCGCAATGTTAATCTTTAATGTCGATGAGATGGATGGGCACCTAGATTGTATGGGGAATTTATTGTACATGTTTGGCATGGCATTAGTTTCAATTCAAATTGGTACTTGGGCACTCAATGTCATCAATTCACTCTCCATGGAATTTTCCATGGCCGTAACTAACATAATTGCAACGCTTCTTCCTGTTCATAGACCCATTACTTCCATATTGATTTTGTTAACAATTCCTCCATTTCTCACAGAGTCATTCATGGACTCCTGCACTCTAGTTTCTTTTACTTCTTCGTGTTATCTCCTCTACATCCTTACTATCACTATGTCGCGAGAGCGAAGCAAGCCAAAATGTGGCCCAACCTACTACAACCTCTTAGGCAGATGCACTAGCCCTGTTGTTTCACTTGCTCCGTCTCAACGCTCTGTTCTGCCTGTTGTCACATCTCCCTCCACAACACAGAATTGGGATGCCAATGATTGGGTCCTGATCCTTGTGGAGGAGGGATTCCCTCTAGATTCACCCCATCCTATGGTTGAATCCACGATGACCATCTCGATGGCTATTCAGAATCTCTTAGCTCCGTCCGTTCAAGTGGATGACAATTCTCTGGCTTAGAAGCTAGAGGAGTACTGGGGTTTCCCTGTTCTATAAGAGGTGGCTCCCGTGTTACTTGAATAAGAGTCTCTCGAAAACACTGGTTTAAATACATACGTAGCACAATCTAAGGAATCGGTTCCCAAATTGATTCCACAACAAAGTTTCTCTACGGAGTAATTGCATCTCATATTCAAATTGCTCAGGGATGTTGTGGACCAAATTCACTGCCAGAAAATCCTCAATCCTTAGTTGGATATGTTCTTCGACTCTTTCTCAAGTGAGGCTGAGAAAAGAAGATTCCCAACCTGATGTTAGTGATTTACCTTCACTCTAGCTCTGTCCCATTCTCTACCAGAAGATGGTGGTCAAGGTGCATATGGTGTATGACGCTCTTTAGTTTGTTTTTCATTTTGTTAAATGTTAGAAACAACATAATCTCAACTTCCATCCTCCTTGTTCATAATACATCTTTTGCTTATCTTAGTAATAATAGTTATTATGGTTATGGACCTCTTTCTAGGGCTTGGGTCTCGTTTTGGTTTCCATGTTTTGGCATAACAAACTACATGTTCCTCCATATGTAAAAAGAGGTACTCATAATTAGTGTGTATAAAATAATTAATATAAATGAAAATTATTTAAGGGTAAAGGAACAAATAATTAAATTAAAAAACAAACTAAATAGAAATTTGTGTGAATTATTTTATGAAAAAAATTGAAAATAAAATTTAATAAACACATAAATATTAAAAAAATAAATTGAAACTCTATTAACTTCACAGAATGGATAACTAATTAAATATGTAATATATAAAATATTTATCATCTTAAATAGAAGATTAGAACAATTTTTATTTAAATATATAATATTTTTCTTGTGAATTGGATTTAGTTTGAGTGGTTTGTGTTGACCGGTGTTTCCTCCCACCTAGATTCAATTCTCCTACCAAACATGTTGATATCTTCTCTTAAATGAGAAAGCTATTAAAATGCATATATAAATTAACAAGACCCTATAAATATATAAATGTGTATAAAATATAAAATAACAAAACAATTTTAAAATGCATTTAGAGTTTAAAAGGATCCGTACTTCTTTGATGTCTAAAACATGTCGTTATTTGATCTGCATTAATACCATAAAGGCGTGGACTTAAGAGTCTCCCTACACTAAGTTAATTGGTGAATTCATTTACTTTTTATTAAAATTTGGTTACAATTTTGTTTATAGTTTGATGTCTAAAACATGTTGTTATTTGATCTGCATTAATACCATAAAGATGTGGACTTAAAAGTCTCACTACACCCCAAATGGGGTGTTAGTGTGAGACATATGGTGAGAAGAAGAGGAAAGGTCAGGCCAGCAAGGTAGGGAGGCATGTGTTGGGCTCATGTCAAATCCTGCTGCCTCGACCTTGCATTTATGAGATTTCACGTCGCTGCAGCACCATTAACACTGGTGTGCCCGACTCTCATTACCAACTATACCATGGCTCCTCCATCTGCAAGTGATTTTCATTCTCGCTTGCGACCCGACCCTCTCATCCCTCTACTGCCCAGGCCTAGTTTATCCTGGTATTTCATGGTGTTTGCAGCCTTTGGCCCTCTCCAGGCTCTCCACATTTGCCTGGGGCACTCGGCTCAATTCTACCTTCAACCTGAGCTCATTATGCCGCGCCAAAAAGGAAGGCCATGAAGAGGTTCTCCATGGTATCCTCCTCGGCCCCATACCTCTGTTTCTCCCCCTGGTTCACCCTCCACGTTCTCCTTGTCACCTCTACAGCTCGAGCTAGAACCTCTCGCCTCCTCCACCCCGCTTGCCTCCCGGTTCGAATGCCTAGTCATCACTAATAGCTCGTCGGGCTCTCTTTCCCGATTTCTTGCCGTCCCACCGAATTCCCGAACCAACGAACCTTCTTTTGCACCGACAGTTTTATCCTCCCAGCCACCCTTGGGGGCGCCACCCTTTCTTAAAAGTGCCCGACACAGTGCGGACTTGTCTACCGACTTCATCACTGATTCACAGCTGAAATATAGTCTAGCCATTCTCTATGGACTGGTCTTTGAGCTCCGGCAGGGAATGGAGGACCTCCAATTCCAACTGTAGCTTATGGATGAGAATACTTCGACCCTCCTTCAAATCCTATCCACCTTGCAAGGTGCTTTCCCCTCTACTCCAGAAGGCGCAACATCAACAGAGGTACCCCATGCAGAGGGCGACGACACAAATGAACATACACAACGTTCATTAGGGGTCGTTGTGGCGTAGGTCACACACGGGGACACGGAGGCTGCGACAACTATAGGCCTTCATGCACATAGTCCACCTGGAGACACCCTGCCAGCTGCCAACCTGGACGAGAACAACGTGGACGCTCACATGCATTTGGAAGGAAAAGGGACACCCATCGAAGAGGAACCTTGGTACGCAGCCTATCAAGCCACCTGGCCAGGTTACTCAACAAGTGTCTGACCCCACAAGGGTTTTGTTCTCTTTACTAGTTTCTTTTCATAGTTGTAGCCTAGTCATCTTAGTTCTATTTTTTAAGACTGTTAGACTGTAAACTGCTAAACTTACCCGACTGGATGAACTGGTTTCCCCTCTATTGGGGTAGTTAAGTAACTACAACACAGTTGTTTTCAAGTTTCTGTACCTTTGGTTTGGGTTTTTTAAGGCCCTTTATATATAAAATCTCTTACTTACAAAAAAAAAAAAAAAGGCTCGCTACAGTAAGTTAATTGGTGAATTCATTTACTTTTTATTAAAATTTGGTTACAATTTTGTCTACAATTAATAAAATTTTTGATTAAAAAATTGAAAACTATTTTTATTTATTTATTTAAAAATAAATTCATTTAAAAAAAAATTAAAAATTAAAATTTTCCATTTTTACTTCTTAGTAAGTCAAATTATACACAATCTGTATATTTTATTAATTAATCTCAAGAAGTTTCCTCAACAACATAACAAAGTCATGAGGAAATTTCTTAACCACACACATAAATAAGATCTGATAGTTGGAGAAGATCTGTCACAACTAAATAGATCTAACAAATCCAAACTAAACTTTATAAGCATTAATTCTAACACTATCCCTTAATGCTTACATCACAAAGAACAATACTAAAATCAAACACACATACCATCTATCACTAGTTTGGGCTTTATCAAGACTTAACCGCTCACAACTTACAAGTGATGGATATTCTTTGGAAATTGGATGGTATCACATCCTATAAGTTGAAAAGTGAAGGTTGAGAGGGAATAAAAGATCAAGGATTCAAAAACACTATTACTGCCCAAAACTTACATGCAACTATCCAGAGAGGTAAACACCTTCTTGCACACTTATTTTTTCATTATATTTGTTTTCTGAGAATCCACATTTAAATACCTTCCCAAGTGTGTTTTAATGTCTTCCTGAATCTTGATAACAAGAATAAACACTCAAAAGCTTTATTTTATGTCATTTAAAAAAAAAAATAGTAGTTGCTATTTTAAAAAAAAATCCAAAATAATTGAGTAATATTTATTATTTCATTATATTAATAACAATAATTATTTCAAATTTTGCAATCCTTAACTTTTATTTGGTGATTTTCAAAATTGAAACTTTGTGCAAGTTTTTGTATCTAAAATAAAAATGAACAAAAATACATATGACACATAATATTTAATTGACGGGCAAAATTAATAAAATTACTTGATGGATAGGAGCTACAATCAAATTTATATCCGGTTCTCAACCATCAACTTCAAGTTACCACTTCCATCATTTTATTGACACATTTCCATCTCTAGAAATACATTATATAAGAGCTGTCTATATACTAAGTGTATCCAATTATCAATCTTACAAAGTGACTTATTACAAACTCACAAACACAAACTGTACATATAACCAGTGGCCATTGCTCTTGGGATATCAAATACTACAAAAACCACAGAGTATAGACATAAAGAAACTAGTGAGCATATTGTTACAGGACAAACAAAATATATACAGCTTCTTCGCCATTCAACTCTGCCTGAAAAGTACTCCAACATATAGTCTTTTTTCTTTTGGTATAGGTGGATGGAGATGCTTCCATTGTAGCTTCCCCGGATAGGAATGCTTTCACATTAAATTCCTGCATCACAGAGCTCCTCGATCTCTCATTTTCATTTCCATCTGAAGATATATAAAGGAAAATTCAACGGCTCTACAGGTATGGCGACCACAAGCAGGAGACCAGGTGTTCGATTCTAGTCCAGGAGAAAATCTATGGATCTTTCATCCACGAACAAAAAATTGATGTTTGATTCCAGAGAACAACAATACAAGACCGCAACCACAAGAATCACGCTTCAACTCATCTCTGCCAAACTCTACACGCGATGAATTCGAGAACGAAAAGGATCTATGCGTGTTAAAGGCTGCGACCTCAATTAATCTATTTTTTCTGCCTTCATTCTGTCATGAACTCAAGAATTAAATGTTCGATTCCTACAGGAATAAACCATTGGGCATCACTGACCACTAATTCCAGTGAATAAACCTCTTGTGCAACTTTTCAGTGCCAATTCCAATTGAATAAGCTCGTTGGATAATATTTCATACTTCAATCCAAATTAAAAAAGAAAAACACTCAAACAAACACTGGATTTTCACACATTTCTGGGCAGTGTTACACCCAGAGCTTCTAGTTTTGATATTAACTTAGCAAACCAATTTGCATACACAATTTATGTATTTTATTAATTAATCAATCACATATTTATACAAGAAGTTTTCTTCAACAACACATCATCAAATTTATGAGGAAATTTCTTAACCACACAAACATGTATAGGATTTTAGTTGGAGAAGATCTATCACAACTAACTAGATCTAACAAATCCAAACCAAACTCTCTAAATATTAATTCTAAAAATATAATATATATAAATGTTAACCAAATTGAAATAAACATATATTGAATATTTTTTAATTAAAAAATATTATATAAATAATATTATTATAACATATTACTACATATTTGACAAAATTTAAACATACTCTATCACAAATTGCATAAAATTTAAACATAATAGAACAAATTTAAACCTAATCATCTATGCAGATTCAAATAATCATACAATATTCATTACAAATTTATTTATTTTTCATCATACAAGCTCTGTATTCATTTTATAGTTTTTGAATCTATTAGATTACACTCAAACCTCAAACATTTTCTAATGGCTACAAACTTTTATGATAAATATACACCTAGTTGTATTTACAAATAGCACAACCACATTATAAAAGTGGTTAATATAAGTCAATGAACTTCATTTTCTATCTTTCTAAAATAGTTTTTTGTCAATTCTTATGTATCCAAATTTAGTACATATTGCACCCATAAAACTTGTATTAATATCACATATAAATTTACACTACTTGTAATTTTTATCTTTACCACTTTTTTAATCCAAATTAAATGATATGAATGAGGATAATCACTAGATTTTAAAATGAACTTATATTCCATTAAATAGAAGACTACCCCCAATAAAATTATATTCCATTAAATCTGATTGATTAAAATCAACATTATTCTGTCATCATACATAAATCTATATATTTCAAACTAACATATATAAATCTAAATAAATTTCAAACCACCATATATAAATCTAAATAAATTTCAAACTACCATATATAAATTCCTATTTATCTAAAAAAAAAAGAAACCAAAAAAACAATATGAAAATATATATACCTTTTCCACATGCATATGAAAATAGTCATCAGAATTTCGCCCCCCTTACTATCTCATTATTACTTTTGTCCAAGGGTAACCAAATAAGCAGACAACCCCACCCCATTGTCATCCTCTCCACTCCAAAGGATTTTATACCTTCTTCAACCCGAAACTAAAAAGACAATATGAAAATGCATATACCTTTTCCACATGCATATGAAAATAGTCATCAAAATTTCTCCCCCCTTACTATCTCATTATGATTTTTGTCCAAGGATAGCACAATAAGCAAACAACCCCACCCCATTATCATCCTCTCCACTCCAAAGGATTTTATACCTTCTTCAACCCCATTGTCATCCTCTCCACTCCAAAGGATTTTATACCTTCTTCAATTTCTATCCATTCATTCCTATTCTGCGCCATAACTTCCTATGTATCAACATCACCAATTAATCAATGAAGACGAAATTTGGGCACGAAAATAATCAATTAAAGGAGAATTATTAAACCCAACCTGGCATTGTCATAAACGAAGATGAAAGTTGAAAGTTGGGCACGAAAATAATGCCATAAATGAAAATGAAAGTAGCTGAAATAACCATAACAGATGGTATTTGTGCCTAAACTCCACCAGGATAATGCACTTCAATATATCGGCGGAAGTTTGTTGTGTGTTCGAGCAGCCAGTCTACAGTAGGAACGGAGGCTACCACGTTGGGATCCTCTCTCATGGCGTCCAGCCATTTGTGCATACGGCCGCACTGCTCCGGCCCAGGAAACTTCAGTTCCCCCAGGGCTTCAAACGAGGGAAGCCATGGAACCAGCGGCGCAAGAACCACATCCGCCAAGCTCATCTTCTCGCCCAAGAAAAAGGGCCCCACCGATCCGATAGCCCTCATCCCCTCCTCCAGCGTTATAAACTGCTCCACGATTTCTTTCCGCGCGGTCGCATGCTCTGCCCCGAACCGTTTCATGAGCTTGAGCCCTGTCTCTATGAACTGCACAAATAAAAATACAAGCAAACAGAAAACAAGGGAGGCGTGAGAATGGCGAACCGAGAGAAACGAAGTAAAAGAGTGGGGCAGAGGGCGACCTTCTTATTGGCGAAGTCTGCCCAGAATCGAGCGAGCGACCTGTCGTAAGCGGAGTCTGGCAAAAGTGAGGGCGTGGTGTCGGAGGGCGGCCAGCTTTCCTCGATGTACTCCAGTATCACCAGCGACTGAGAGACGGCTCTTCCATTATGGATGAGCACGGGGACCTGTTTATACACAGGATTCGATCGCAGA
Source organism: Picea glauca (assembly GCA_000966675.3). Classification (NCBI taxonomy): domain Eukaryota; kingdom Viridiplantae; phylum Streptophyta; class Pinopsida; order Pinales; family Pinaceae; genus Picea; species Picea glauca. The sequence continues at coordinate 1,184,626 of JZKD02S1976479.1, forward strand.
AGGAGGTCGCTTCTGGCGCGCAGGTTTTCCTCCACTACCTCAAATTTGACGCCCTTCTGCCGAAGAGCAAGGGCGCAGCTCATTGCAAATGGACTGAGCCGGATCAACAGCAACTTAACTTCGTCAACTGATCCCATCTTCTCCTCCTCTCTCTTATATATATAAAAGACTGAGCCGTATCAACAGCAACTTAGATCCCTCGACTGATCCCATCTTCTCCTCCTCTCTCTTATAGAGACAGATTTTGGTGGGATTAGTTGTTTCTCATCAAATTTGAAAAGTTGGTTCTAATTTCAAGATGAGTATATATATTTATGCAATGCAAAAAGCTTCTTAACAAAATATATTTCAATTAACAATAATAAATCAATTACACATTTCATAATAAATTAATTATATTTTTTATAAAAATATAATGTGTTAAATAAAATATTACATTTCTAATCAAATAATCAATAAATAAAAAATATCATTTTAACTTTCTCAAAAATCATCATTGCAAAATATCACTTTAACATTCTATCATGTTATGCACAAATTTTTTAAGATAATTAATAATATATATTCTAATAACATGATGTAGGAAAGACTACACTTTTATCTTTTCTGCTGGTTTAGTTTCTCAAGAGGTGTACCTTTCTCAAGAGGCCTACCAACACTAAAGAAGTTTTGATTKTATGATATTTTAAAAAAATAATAGAAATTTTACATATACAAAGTTTGAACATGTTTGTAAATYTAAAGCATTGTTTTAGTTTTGATTGGAAAATRTTAAATAGTAATATGGAAATACAATAAAAATCAACCATATAGTTGGTTGAGAGCTAAAACTTTGATTTATTAGATTTTCATGTTTTGTTTGGGTTAGAGGGTTTTAATTATCTGGGTTTTCCTTTAAAGGTTGATAGTTACAAGGCGGCTGATTGACAATGGCTCATAAAGAAGTATGAAAGGAGAATTCTACACTAGTGTAAACGATTGTTTACCTTGGGGGGTAGATATGTATTAATCAAGACAGTCTTGGAATGCCAACCAATTTACTGGATGTCATTGGCTCACATTCCAATCTCTATTTTACGCCGGAACCTTAGGATGACTTTCTCTTTCCTTTGGTCAAGATCAAATTCCTCTTCTTCTTACCATCTGTGTAATTGGGAGACTTTTGCGAAACCAAAGGGTTTGGGGGTATTGGGATTCTGAAATATCTTTTTCTTTTCTCGAGCTTTAGTGGCAGAATCTCTTTGGCGAGGTTTGATGCAGCCTGGAATATGGAACCGTGTATTAAAGGACAAATATTTACCACATTTCCCAGTTATTACTTGGCTTCGTTTTGCTGATCTGATGTCACGGGGTGGCTTGCAAACTTGGAAAAATATGATCAATGTTCTTCCCTTAATTGTGAGATGGTTGGCCTCGAAACCAGGGAATGGGGTAGACATTTGGATCTCTAAAGATGCGATCCTTGGGGTGGGTAATGAAGCTTTTCTTTTAGATGCCTTGATTCAACACCTTAATGAGCATTGGGTTCATTTCCTATTTCAAGCGAGGGGAGCCAATACCACCAATGTGTCAGTTGTGAATTGGTCTTCCAGTAAAGACTTAGGGATGGCAAGTAATTTGGCTACAGAATGGGATATTTATAGAAGCAACCTATCGACTGCGGGTATCCTTCTGACTGATAATCATGATGAGATCCGATGGACAGGCGGGGATGACACATGTATTATTTCTACAAAGAATTTTTATAATGCATTGGTTGCGGAGCTATGGAAAAAGAATGATGATATTGTGAAAAGGAGAATTTGGTCTTGGGGGTGTCCTTTAAAATTAAAACTTTTTACATGGCTGTTGTTGGAAGATAAGATACTCACCTGGAACAACCTTCTCAAGCGAGGTTGGAATAGTCCTAGGTATTGTTATTTGTGTAAAGGTAATGAAGAAGAAATCATCCACATTTTTCTCTACTGTCCTTTTACGATATCCTTTTGGTGCAGTTTATGTATTCATTTTAAAGTTCTAAATGGCTAGACGGGGACATCTATAAAGGATTGTTATGACTCTTGGTTTTCTAGGAATGTAAATTTCCCTACGTTACCTGCTTATATCTGTTGGTTTGTTTGGACTGAAAGGAATTTAGTTATTTTATAATCAAAAACTCCTTATGTGGAAAAAATTATGTTTCTCTCTACAACTACAGTAGCGAGTCTTAAATCAAAAAGCCTGAAATATGCAAAAAGAAGAAGTGACTATAGTATTCAGAAGGATAAAATAACGGGCTGGTTTGATGGGACTTCACAAAGGAGTGGAGAAATAAGCGAGGCTAGGGGAATTATTTTCCTCAATGAGAATATTTCTTATAGATGGTCCCTGAATTGTGGAAAGGGTACGAATACAAGAGATGAACTCTTGGGGGGATGGGCTATTCTCACCTTGGCCTACAGGCTGGCGATTTCAGATATTCTCATCCTTGGAGACTCTAAAGTTATTATCGATTCACTAAACAATGTTGGTTCTTTGCAGGTTGGCTCTATTGAATGTTGGAAAGAGATGGTGGTTGAACAAAAAAATACTTTCAATACATTCACCTTTGACCACGTCTATAGGGAAGATAATCAGGTGGCAGATTTTCTTTCCAAAAAGGCTCTTACAGATCCACTGGGAACCTTAATCTTCTATCAGATTAACGATGGACATGAGGGATCTTCCTATCACTTGAAGCTCTTCTAGCCTGACACTTCATCCTTTTTGTTTTTTTGGAAGACTGTTATTGATCCGGAATATTGGGGGCACTTCATTATGGACAAAATCTTCACTCTATTATGTTTAGTGGACTAGCACTCCCCTTTTTGAATTTAGATCTTTTTTGATATTCTAATCAGATTGTAATGAACTATTTATTTTTGCTATCTCAGTTGGAGTTTTATGAAAAGGCATGGCCTTGAAGTGTAAGGAACTTTCCACACTGTAACTATTATATTTTCTAATATAAGGCGCAATTTTCATGTGGAAAAAAGAAGGCAAACATGCATTCATTAAAATTTATTCATATCCACAAGTGCAAAGTGAATATTATTAAGTTTTTTGTTTTAACAATTTTTGAAATAAGATTTAATTGTAGTTTAGTATTTGTTTTATAGTGATATTTTGAATAAATATAATAAAAATATTGTAATAAATTAGTTGTTTGTAATAATTGAATAAAAATATTTACATTTTAATTTAATAGTACTCAAAATTAGTACTTATTAATAACAAAAATACAATTTTAATTTAAATCTCCCGTTATCTAGTGTGGCCATCAGACTTATTGTTAAGGGTTTCATGTTGGCCAGGCTTGCTGGCCATGCGGTTCTCCCTAAAGATTATAAAAGACATACCGTTGTTACCGATTCCCCTAGATACACAAAAAAAAAAAAAAATTGAAGAAAAATATTTACATTTTAATTTAATAGTACTCAAAATTTAATTTAATAGTAGTCTAAATTGATACTTATTAATAACAAAAATAAAATTATAATTTAAATCTCTCTATCTAAAATTTGTTCTCGATTACTTGACTTTAAGAAGTTCCCATAATAAAACTTTTCACCCATTCTTAACTTCCCCAAAACATATCAATACAAATACATATCAATGAATATAAATAAGTGAAATAAATGTTTAACCATTCTTGTACAATTCTATTATACTAATTAGTTTTAATTAATTATATTCTTCCAAATTTTATTAACTAAGCTTTAAAACCTTTACCTTACATTCAACCTATAATAATTTTTAAACTTTCACTTCTACAATATATTAACATCTTAAAGGATATTTGATAATACCTACATGATAATTATTGCATGATCAACGTTGCTTTAAATTTATATTAATTATGAAGTATAAAAAAACATTTTAAATTTAAATTTAATAATAAATCTTTTATTTTTAAATTTAAAAATAAAAGATATCTATATGAAATTATATATGTTCAATTTTTATATTTTATTTTATTTATTTTTAAAATAAAATGTGGAGATTATTATTAGAGAAAAAGTATATATAATATATATTTTTTTTCTAATAATGCTCCCCCTCTATATAACTATATATAGAGAATAGCTTCTTAATATAATATTTTAAATTTTTATAAATTTATAATTATTTATAATATTTTAAATTTTAACAAATTTATTATGTTACTTTTAGATTTAATAATAATAAATATTTAAACGATGATAGCCTCCACCCCAAGGTTGAGTCCGGTTATTAGATCCATAACCTCTGGGGGAGTGAGTGAATAACGGAATGATACCTTAAAGCTAAGGTATTGCGGTTTTCTACTCAACGCATTAGTGTTTCTAACGGGAATGAATATGAATACTATAATATAAAATTAAATAATAAATGAATATGATAGTATTATTA
>JZKD02S1976479.1:1219365-1243978 GCA_000966675.3 Picea glauca
GTGGCTTAACACCCGATTGGTCCATGATCTCTATTTAAAGAGCATGTAGGGTCATTTGCCGATGATCGATTGTGAGAAACTCTATTGTAAAATCTCTCTGTAATCTTTTTCTTTGAATTAATAAACTGCTCCAAGTGGCCGCATTGGTTGGGGCCATGGATGTTTCCCCATAGGGGTTTTACCATGTGAAAACATCAGTGTGTTGATCTTTGATCTGGTTATGTGAGTGGTTACTTAAGGTGTTCATCCTATGTTGGAATACCTGTGTTTTCGAATAGTTGTGATAGGTTTAGAGTGACATGTTGCGGTGACAGGTTGACTATGACAGTTATGGTATATCAGTCCAGTGACAGGGATAGAGATAAGTTTATGTGGTAGTTACAGATTGGTCTACATTTATATTTCAATGAGGTTGGATGGGGAAAGGAAAGGGGGTTGTAGCCTCCTTTTGGTTGGAGCTAGAAAATTAGGGAGTTGGAGCTTCCTTCAGATTGCATCTTGTAAATAGGGGTTAGAGCCTCCTTCCAGTTGTAGCTGGAGAAATAGGAAGTTGGTGATTCCATTGAATGTACTCTTTGATAAATAAGAAAAAAAAATTGTGGTTTTCTCCCACATTGGGTTTCCATGTAAAATTCTAGTATACTGTGTTCATGTGATGTATATGCATTGAATTATGATGTTTTGAATTCTCATGATATTATTTGAGGTTTTATATTGTGATTGAAAGTACCAATTTTTCTCATATTGATTCATCCCCTCGGTCTCTTAGTAATCAAACAATTGGTATCAGATAAGGTTCCTTCAAGAAACCGTTTAACCACTGGAAGGTAGATCATGGAAAGTACTGATATGTATAAAATGGAAATACCACATTTCGATGGTAAAAATGGTCTGAAATATGAAATATGGAGAAATAGAATGAAACCATTTTCGCAGGTACATAGATGTGATATTTGGAAATCAGTTGTGACAAGGTACACAACTCCAAAGAACCCTTTGAAGACTGCAACCAAGAAGGATTTGAAAAAGAACAGGAAGATAGAAATGGATTTTATCATGGAAGGATTAATTGATTAAGTAAAAACCAAAGTGGCACAATATGCATTAGCCAAAGAGATTTCGGATAGCCTACAATATCTTTACGCAAGGAAAGGAACAAAAAAGAATGAAGCAGGTGACAATAGAGATGATGAAGAAGTAAACAAATGTGAGTATTTTTTCTTTAATTGTGAAGAAGTAGGACATATTGAAATTGAATTACCTTACTTGAATATTGGAATTGATGAGACATAAAATCCCAATGAAATAGAATACAATCCGGAGATTGAAAAGGAAAATAATTGTGCACCAGAATCTAGTCAACAAGAAAGAAAACTTGAAGAATAAATCATCTCCTTGAATATCCAACTTGAAGAGGAAAAAAGAATGGAAGAAGTCATGAAGAATTAGATGATGAATAAAGAAGATGAGGTTGAGAATCTTGAAGAAGTTTTCATCTTGAGTGTAAAAGTTTTCAGGCTTAGTGAGGTAGAACCCCTACCTCAGTAGGGTGTGCTTGACCTCTTGGTATTTGGATCTTCCTATTTCCCTGAGCCAAAATGGCTCTTTAGTTCCCACTAGAACCTTCAATGCATATAAAACCATAGGTCCTTCTAGAATTTATGCCCACACGAACAAGCACTAGGCACAAAATTCTACTCAACATGACCACCAGCGTGACCACTTGATCCAGGAGGCTCCCTAGGCTCAGAAAATGATCAAAAATCAAAGTTCTAAGAATTGAATGAAACTAGTGTCGTTGCGACCGACTCGTCGCAATGATTCTGATAGTACATTTACTTTCTCAAATGGACGTTTTATGAAAGAGTTATCGTACTCATATTGTTTTCTCAAACAACTAAAAAGTCAAAGGACTGGAAAAAAAGTCAATGCTGATGTCAACATGATGACAACATGACATCACCAATGACACCTCATGGTGAAGACTTGGACCAATGGTAGTTTGACAAGTGGTAGCAGTTGACTGGGCATATGTGGATGGAAGATCCAATTAGAGTTGGACATGTGGCAAAGTTCGGCCAAATGAGATGGTGCCACGTGGCCCAGGCATGGAAAACCACGTGGCACCTAGTCAACAATTCATATGGTAAGTTCAAAATTTTTTGGGGGTCCATCGGTTTTGAACCGACGACCACCCACCAAGTCCAAGCGCTTTGGTAAAGTTCCAACCACCAACGTACCATAAATGATTTGTGTTTATGTAACACATATTAATATATAAAAGGTGTGATATTTGGTATAGCGCGGAGGAGGGGGTTGGGGCTAAGCCCCGACCTATGTTCTATTGTCATAACATACGACTGCGGGGCACGATTCATAACCACCAACACCTAAGCTTGTCCGCCCTCAGAGTTTTGGGATCCCACAAAACCAGGGGCTATCCCTTGAAGGGCGCACGTGTTTTTATCTTCAGGCTGAAGGTTCCATGCTATGCGCCACGAATTCAGGAGCTAGCGAATGGTTAGGGCCAACGCTTAGCCCTTTGGGCTAGCGCTTGGCCATATTAACTGCATATGACCATATATAGAGGGCGCGTGCCACATTTTGGGGGGATTAAGCCCAAATTTATGTAACAAATAGGTTTTTACTATAGATTTTGGTATTTTTAAATTTTTTTGACTGATATTATACCCAAAAATTGGTTTTTTGAGGATTTTGAGGCCATTTGAAGGGGGATTTGATCCCAAAAGAGGCCAGATCTTCAGGGAAGTTGGGATTCCTCATATGAGCCTTGAAAACTATAAGAACCAACATTTTTGAAGATTGTGGGAGTCTTTTTGATGCAGGGTTTTGAAGGGGCAGTTTGTAAATTTTGGCCTTTTCTCATGATTTGAGAGGCAGTTTTGCGATGTTTTTGAGAAGAGTTTGATGGTGCATGCATGAATCTGAGCAAGGAGTTATTTCATAGTAGACATGGAGCATGGAATGTAACAACAAAGAGCATTTTAAGAGAACTTTGAACATTTTAAAGAGCAATAAAGAGGTCCTCCACTTGGAAGCGGGCACGGAGACGTAGCCAATGATTGGTGAACTCCATTATGAACCTCTTGTATCTATTTCTCTTTCTTTTTTTTTGTTCTATTATCTTCACTTGCAACATGGATATTAATGGTTGATCTCTTTATTCATTAATAAGCATAAAGTAAAAGTCACATTTGATATTCTGCAAACAAGATAATAAGTTTATGTATTTCACATTTTTATCGATCCGATGCCTAAAGTACATTAAAATAACTTGCAATTGATTAGTAATACCTTCATTTTTGGATCAAGTTTATGGTATCAGAGAATTTGGTTTTGAAGGTTTGACAGGAATTACAAGCATTGGATGCTCACGAGAGAAAAACTCAAGCGAGGAGAAGGCCAACTTAAGGCTCTTGACACAGAGATTCAAAGGTGATCGCATAAGCAAGAGATGTATTCTCCACAGAAATTGGGTCCCTTCAAATCTGAAGATGATTTCTTCAAGGCCTTTAAATCGATGCAAGCCATGTTAGAGGAGATTTACCATGAAAGAGGTCAGTGAAGGAATCCAAAAGTTGAGGAAGGTGAATCTTCGGTAAGAGCAGAAGTAGGAGTTGGAGGTGGTGGACCTTCAATACCTTCTTCTCCTTCATCCTCATCATCTAGTAATGAAGCAAGTGTACATTCCTCCAAGGATAAGCAAAAAAATCATCATTCTTCTTATATGTCGTTATTAAAGTTAGATGTAAAGTTTCAATTACCCACTTATGATGGTGAATTAGATGCAGAAAAGATAGATAATTGGGTGAGACAATTAGAGGTCTATTGCAGGATACAAAAGATTGTTGATGATGAAACTAAGATCCAACTAGCAAGTCTAAAATTGGGTGGCAAAACTCTCATATGGTGGGAAAGCAGAACTAGATATGATCTTAAGAAAAGTGGTAAAACAATCTCTTCCTGGAATGATTTTGTTTTTGCATTAAAACAACAATTTTACCCTTTAGCCTACATGCAACAAGAAATGATGAATTAGCAATGTTTAAGGCAATCAAAAGGTCAAAGTGTACATGAATATACTCATATATTTTGTAAGAAAKCCTTAAATTTGGGTATTCMATTATATACACAAGAGACACTCCTAAAATATATTGGTGGTTTACATTCTTATCTCAAGAACACTATTCTTATGCTAAATCCTTCTAACTTTGATGAAGTATGTGTACAATCCATTCACATTGAATCAAGTAAAKGGAATGTTGGTGATAGTGTTTCTACAGATACTTGGCAAATAAAGGATGTAGGGAAAAAGAAAGAGAAGAAGACGACCACGACAAGAAAGRAGAAGCCTACTTGTSAGCATTGCAAGAAGGTAGKTCATGATGAAGATCATTGTTGGACCTTACATCCTGAAATGAAGCCAAAGAAGTATGCCAATCAAGGAAKRAAGAAGACCACAACTATGATAGTTCAAGTGGATATTGGATCAGATTCTGGCAATGAGACACARGTTGTAGCTATGGGAATCTGAGGTATAAATTATGTTGCAAGTTCTATCTCTTCTAGTTCAGYTGATGTAAATGATGAGTGTAAAAGGAGTGAAMTTTTCTAAATAAGGGTTATAACACATAATGTTAAAGTTGATACTCGTGTAGAYAGTGGATCACAAGCCAATCTAATCAGTGAAGWGGTTGTAAATAACTTGGGACTTGAAACTAAGTCACATCCTAAACCATAWCCATTGGGGTGGATATGAGGTRATAATAATTTGCAAGTAACCAAACAATGTAAAATCAAGTTTGCAATCACTTCTAATTATGTTGATGAAGTAGAGCTTGATATAAATCCACTAGACATATGTGGAATTGTATTGGGAAGCCCACACCTTTATGATAGGAAAGCCATATTCTACAGGGAGGAGAGTAACTATTGCTTCAAGAAAGATGGGAAAGAGTACATTGTTCGTGCTCATTGCATGAAAAATGACAGGTCTTTTGCAGCTACAGGGTAGTTTAAAAAAATGGTAAATGCAAGAAATCTTTTAACACTTATGTCTGTAACAAAACATGAGGTTATTGATGCTAAACATGAGATGATTCCATATGTTTCAAACAGTCATGAAGTGTCACTGGAGGTACAGCATAAGTTTCATCTGCATAATTCGATTATTGTTCCTGTTCAAAAGGGGAAGCATGTTTTGTCATTTTCATTTGCATACTCAGTATTGTTGATTAGTTTGTTGTTGTTTAGTGGTGTATGGATGCAATGTGCAACAAATAATGTGGATGATTGTGCGATAAATGAAATGATTACTTTGATAAACAATGCTATCTCAGTTTTCATGTTTGTTGTGATTAGTCAGGTGATCATTATCCCAACAGAGAGGATGGATTATATAAGACAAAGTGGGGAGGCAATACCCTCACTTCTTACATGAGTAAAATCATAATTTTGGTGGTCCAAAAGCTTCCAAAGTGGGGAGGAGTGATCCAGGAGGCTCCCTAGGCTTAGAAAATGCTCAAAAATCAAAGTTCTTATAATTGAATGAAACTGGTTCCATTGCGACCGACTTGTCGCGTTGATTTTGACAGTATATTTACTTTCTCAAATGGACGATGTATGTGATATTTATCGTACTCCGATCGTTTTCTCAAATAGCTAAAAAGTCAAAGGACTGGAGAAAAGTCAATGCTAACGTCAACATGACAACAACATGACATCACCAATGACACCTAATGATGCAGACTCGGACCAATGGCAGTGTGACAAGTGGCAGCAGTTGGCTGGGCATATGTGTATGGCAGATCCAATCAGAGTTGGACACATGGCAAAGTTTGGGCAAATGAGATGGTGTCACGTGGCTCAGGAACGGACAACCACGTGGCACCCAGACAACAATTCATATGGCAAGTTCAAAAATTTTTGGGGGTCCATGGGTTTTGAACCCATGACCACCCACCAAGTTCAAGTGCTTTGGTAAAGTTCCAACCATCAACATGCCATAAATGATTCTTGTTTATGTAACACATATTAATATATAAAAGGTGTGATATTTGGTATAGCGTAGAGGAGGGAGCTGGGGCTAAGCCCCTGCTCATGTTCTATTGTCATAACATACAACCGAGGGGCACGACCCATAACCACCAGTGCTTAAGCTTGTCCGCCCTCAGATTTCGGGGATCCCACAAGACCAGGGGCTATCCCTTGAAGGGTGCATGCGTTTTTATCTTTAGGTCGAAGGTTCCATGCTATGTGCCATGAATTCATGAGCTAGCGAATGGTTAGAGCCAGTGCTTAGCTCTTTGGGCTAGTGCTTGGCCATGTTAACTGCATATGACCATATATAGAGGGAATGCACCACATATTGGGGGGATTAAGCCGAAATCTATGTAAAAAAATGGGTTTTTACTTTAGTTTTTGGTATTTTTAAATTATCTTGACTGATATTATGCCTAGAAATTGTTTTTTTGAGGATTTTGAGGCCATTTGAAGGGGGATTTGGTCCCAGAAAGAGGCCAGATCTTGAGGGAAGTTGGAATTCCTCATTTTCGCCTTGAAAACTATAAGAACTGGGATTTTTGAAGCTTGTGGGAAACTTTTTGATGCATGTTTTTGAAGGGGCAGTTTGTAAATTTTGGCCTTTTCTCATGATTTGAGAGGCAATTTTGCCATGTTTTTGAGAAGAGTTTGATGGTGCATGCATGAATCTGAGCAAGGAGGTCTTGCACAACAGACATGAAGCATGTAATGTAACAACAAAGAGCATTGTAAGAGAACTTTGAGCATTTTAAAGAGCAATAAAGAGGTCCTCCACTTGGAAGCGGGCCCGGAGACATAGCCGACGATTGGTGAACTCCGTTATCAACCTCTTGTATCTATTTCTCTTTCTATTTTTGTTGTTCTATTCTCTTGATTTTCAGCATGGATATTAATGGTTGATCTCTTTATTCATTAATAAGCATCAAGTAAAAGTCACATTTGATATTCTGCAAAAAAGATAATAAGTTTATGTATTTTGCATTCTTATCGATCTGATGCCTAAAGTACATTAAAATAACTTGAAATTGATAAGTAATACCTTCATTTTTGGATCACCACTAGCTTAAACCCAAAGAGGCCTTCCAGTTCGCAACTTCGTGTTTCATGATTTTGGGATTCCTGCTATGACTCACCCCAACTCCTCCACTACTCAAAACCCCGAAATGGGCTAACAGTCCTTCGCTCCTCCTTTATGCTTCCACCATATGATCTCCAACCAAATCCTGGGGCCTGTCCTCCGAGTGCATCATGATTTCGTGACTCCTGAGTTGACGATGTGACTCTTATCCCTTTTTCCGAAGTCTGAATCCATGACTTCCTTGCTACAGATCAACGGTCTTGAACCTCCCAAGTTCTAATGTTTCAACTATTGTTTTTCACGAAGTCAGGACTTCTCAACTCGCGACTTCCAGGTTGTCATTTCATCCACGCTCCCGACTCCCGAAATGCCAAAACTCCAATATCCAATCAATGGTTCTGTGCTATATTGCACTTCTGTTGGTATAAGAACAACCCTATCTCTCCTGAAATTTTTTGAGGTAAAACCCAGAATCTCGTCAATGCACTCCTTGCGGACTTTCACTGCACTCCTTACAGAAATTCTCAAGACGAAAAGAAATTGAAACGTATCCTCTCCCTCTCACAAAATTCATACATTCAACATGAAATCATACACATAAAGAATTGAAACAAATGCATAACAAAACATATAAGAAAATTGTAAAAATACCATTCAATAGATGCAAATAATAACCACAACAACACCATGAAATTGAGTCAAAGAATTCTTATATTAATTCAAGTTCTTCTATACATGGTTTCTATAACAACAACTATCTTCTTATACAACTTCTACAGGCTTTGTTCTTCTCTATTCTTCTATGCTCTCTTTCTCTACAACTTCTACTCATACAATGAGAATAATGATAATACCATACATATGAGGGAGCTTCCTTGAGTTTTCCCTCCTACAACTCTAAGCTATCTTATCGAAATTAAAGGCTACAACTACTTTACATTTATTACATTAAATGCCTCCAACCAACAGATGAGAGAACTGCTCAAGATTTGCGTTACAATTCCCAAAAAATTTAAGAGAACTTACGTCTCTCCAGATATTACATTAATGTTCCATCCTTTTGAAATTCAAAATATATTCAAAATGTGTGCTGGTGCATATCCAACTGTCCTTCGCTTTCACTTTGCTAGTGATGATCCTTCATCATACTCTGGATGAAAAATTCATGGACTCTTTTCCATGAGCTCCTGCACTTTCTGCCCATGTTTCTTCTCTTTCCCAACTGGCATTTTCAATCGATTGTGCCTTCCACTTTATCAAATATTCAAAATATGTCTTCCTCCGGGTCTTCTTACCAACTCTTTGATCAATGATCTTTTCCATCTGCAGCTTTTCAGCTACAGGCATCTGCTTGACCCACTGAACTTACTTTTGATTATCTTCTCCTCTCACTTCATATTCTCTATAAGGATACATATCTACTACGTTGAATATGGGTGATATGCCCACATCATCTGCCAATTCTATTTCATAAGCATTGGCCTCAAATTTTCGTAAGATCTTACATGACCCTATCTTTTACATCTTCAGCTTATTATATGTTCCCCTTGGGAACCTTTCTTTTCTTAGATGTGCTAAAACTAAATATCCCACTTTGAATTGAAGATCTCTTCTGTGTTGATTTGATTTGCGCTTGTATTCTTCGTTGGAACTCTGCAACCGCTGTTTAATTTTACCATGGAGCTCCTGTATCTCTGCTGTAAAATCCTTGGCTCCAACCCTTCTAAACTCATTTTTCTCCAAGTCTCTCAACTTAGATACTCCTCTTGGCTGCATTCCATACATTATCTAGAATGGGCTATGTCCTGTACTCCGGTTAGCTGATTTGTTATATGAAATTACTCTTGCGGTAGAATCTGATCCCACTTACTATGATGTTCAGCTATTAAGCTCCTCAATATGTCTCCCAAAATTCGATTTACTACCTCAGTTTGTCCATCCGTCTGAGGGTGATATGTTGATATAAAAGATAGATTTGTCCCCAACTTCTTCCATAGTGTCCTCCAGAAATGGCTGAAAAATTTGGTATCTCTGTCTGAAACAATACTCTTGGGTAAACCATGAAGTCGAACGACTTCTTTGAAGAAAAGATTTGCAATGTGTGTTGCAGCACTAGTTTTCTGACATGGAATGAAATGTTCCATTTTTGAAAATCTATCGACTACCATCAATATGGAATTGCAAACTTTTTGTGTCGTTGGCAGTCCTAACAAAAAATCCATGTTTACCACGTCCCATAACCTCTTTGGTATTGACAATGGTTGATATAACCCAATATTCTGTCTTTTCCCCTTTGCATGCTAGAAAATTCTACATCTATTCACAAATTTCTTGACATCTGTCCTCATCCCTAGCCAATAATACAAATTGTTTAGTTGTGCAAATGTTTTATCATGGCCAAAATGTCCAACCAATCCTCCACTATGTTTTTCCTTGAAAAGGTTTTCTCTCATAGAACTCTTCTGGACACACAACTGATTTCCTTTGAACAACAGTCCATCCTGAATTAAATATTCAATCCATTGGATTCTATCTCTCAGAACATGATTCTCACATGCTTCATAAGCATCCTTGAAATCTGAATCATCTCTGTACATTTCCTTAATGCTATCAAAACCTAAGGTATTCACACAAAACTCTTGCAAAATCAAACATTTCCTGCTCAATGCATCAACGACCTTGTTAGGATTTCTAGAAATGTGCTTTATAACAAAAGTAAATTTCTGCATAAATTCAACCCATTTTGCATGTTTCTGGTTTAGTTTCTCTTGTCTGGTTATAAAATGTAAGGCCTAGTTGTCGCTATACAAAACAAACTCTTTCGGAACCAGGTAGTGCCTCCATTTCTTCAGTGCTTGTATGACTGCATAAAGTTCTTTATCATACGTGGAATAATTTATCTTGACATCGTTTAGCTTCTCACTGAAGTATGCAACTAGTCTGTTGTCTTGACTTAAGACTATTCCAGTCACAAATCCACTTGCGTCACATCTCACTTGAAATGTATTACTAAAGTATGGAAGAACCAAAACTGGCTATCTAGTTATGTTTTCTTTCAACAACTTGAAACTCTTCTTTGCTTCCTCTGTCCAATGAAAAGATTTATGTATTTTCTTGACTGTGTCCATCATTAATGCAAAAATTCCACTAAAATTCCTGATGAACTACCTGTAAAAAATGGCTAGTCCATTCAAGATTCTGAATTCAAAGATATTCCTTGGTGATGACCACTCTTTTATTTCACTTACCTTTTCAGGATCCATCTTCAACTCATTCGAAGAGATCGAGAACCCCAAATAAATGAGTTATGTATTCATAAAAGACGATTTCTTCATATTTATCAACAACTTCTCTTGCTACAACCTCCTCATCACTAGAGTTAAATGTCTCAAATTTTCTTCCTCGGTATTACTGAAGATCAATATATCATCAAGATACGCAATTACAAAATTCTCAATGAAATATTTCAAGACTTCATTCATTAATCTCATAAAAGTACTTGGCACATTCATCAAGCCAAATGTCATGACAATCCATTCATACAATCCCTCATTATCCTTAAATGTTGTCTTCCATTCATCACCTTCCCTCATTCTAATATGATGATATCCACTCTTCAAATCATTTTTTGAAAAAAACTTTGGTCCACTCAAGCAATCCATCAAGTCATCCATCTTGGGTAAAGGAAATCTATACCTGATGGTGATTATTTTTATATCCCTTGAGTCCGTACACATTCTCCATCCACCATCCTTCTTTGGACTTAACACTGTTGGCATAACACATGGACTAAATATCTCTCTCATCAACCCTTTTTCCATCAAACCCTGGACTTTCTTCTTAACCTCTTCATTCTCCTGCTGTGTCAATCTTTACGTTTCCTTGTTTGGTAAACTCACTCTTGGTATAAGGTGAATATGATGGCTTATACTTCTGATGGGAAGAAATGAACAAGGTATATCATCCACCACTATATCAACGAAATTCTCCAGCAGTTACTGAATCTCCTTAGGTAGATCATCTATTGAGGTACTGGTCAAGATGACTCTAGGTTTTCTCACCACAACAAACTGCATTTCTTTTTCTTTCTTGAATTCATCAAAAAGTTCCTTCCCACTCGTGAGAAGTATAGTATTGCTTGTTTCTTCTTTCACCTTCTTGTCTTCCATTGGCAGCAACATATGCGTCCGACCATTCTTCTCCAAGGTGTATGTGTTCTTTCTTCCATCATGAATAAAATTCATGTCATATTTTCATGGCCTCCCCAACAAAATACGACATACATCCATGGGAATAACATCACATAAGTTCTCATCTCTATATCCCCCTATCTTAAATTCAACTAAACATTGTTTAGTGACAATTACTTGATGTCATTTTTGCAACCATGAAACTTTGTATGGGCTTGGATGTGCAACTATTTCCAATTCTATCTTTTCCACCATTTCTGTGGATTCTAGATTATCCGTTCTTCCACTGTCAACAATTACCTTGTATACCCTATCCTTGGTCTTCCAAGATATCCTAAAAAAATTGTTCCGCTGGACTGGATTCTCCATATCTTTCTCTAGCTTCAAGACAAATTTCCTCATCATTAAGGATCTTCCACCTTCTGCATTTTCTGCCTCAACATTTCACCTTTGCGCTTCTAAAATGTGATCGTTTCCTCCTCCATCCCTTTTTTCTATCGGGACATTAAAAATATTTGTGTCCTATCTTTCCACAGACAAAACACTTTATTTCACTGCCTCCACCTCTTTCTCTTCCTCTTGCTTGAGGAAAAGTGTTCCTATCGACATACTATCCTCCTTGTGAGATTTCTCCTCTTTCTGGGTGGTTATGAGGTTTCTTTTCTTCATCCTTGGGCTTCTGTAATCTATCCTGGGGAATTTATTTGCCTCTTCTCTGACTTCTACCTCTGCCCCTTTGACCTTGATTTCGGGCCAATTTTACTTCTACCTTTGAAGCAATCTGATAAGCATATTCCACATTCCTGATTGTCACCATTATCATCTCATATTGAATATCATATCTCAGGACATTCATGAATTTGGTGACTTTTTCATCATCACTCTTGCAATGACCAACTCTGATGTTTAACCTATAAAATTATTCAGTGTATTCCTCCACTGTCATTGATTTCTGTCTCAAATTCTGCATTCTTCAAAACAGATTTATCTGGTAATATTTGGGTATGAATTTGGATTTCATCTTGGCGACCATCCTGTCCCATCTTTTAATTCTTTGTTTTCCTTTGCAACGCCTGTTAGCCTGCGGTTCATCCCACCACAGTGTTGTACACCCTTTCAGTTTAGTGACAACATGCTTTACTTTCTTATCTTCTTCGATATCCTCATAGTTGAAGTATTTATCCATAACTCTAAACCAATATAGCATCTCCTCAATGTCTAAGTTGACTTCATACATCGTGATGTCCATTTTTTCTCTGGCCCCTATTATTGCAACAACTTTGAATAGACGTTCCTTTGCAGTATCTTCAAATACAACTTCTTCTTCGACTCCAACTTCGTTTTCACTTTCAGCCTCACTGATATCTCCAATAGCAGGTATTCATATTTGTGTTGTCTCTATAGCATCCAATCATGCATGAAGTTCTCTCATTTCCATTTCCATGGTTGGATCGGGCATAGGTCTCTCTTGAAATCTCCTTGGTGACATTATTTCAATCTGTCCACGTAGAATTCAATCACAACTATCCTTTGTCTTCCCTCTACAGAAAACAAAATTTGTTAGCTCTGCTACCACCTAACGCAAGACCCCTACCTCAGCAGGGTCTTCTTAACCTCCTCGTCTTTGGATATTCCTATTTCCCTGAACCGAAATGGCACTTTAATTCCCACTGAAACCTTCAATGCATATAAAACCATAGGTACTTCTATAATTTACGCTCCTGTGAACAAGCCCTAGGCATGAACTTCTACTCCACGTGAACAATGACATGACCACTAGATTAAACCCAAAGGGGACTTCTAGTTCGTGAATTTGCATTTCACGATTTCAGGATTCTTGCTGCGAGTCACCCTGACTCCTCTGATTCCCTAAACCCCAAAATGGGCTAACGATCCTTAGCTCCTCCCTTATGCTTCCACCATATGACCTCCAACCAAATCCTGGGGCCTCTCCTCCGAGCACATCATGATTTCATGACTCGTGAATTCAAGATGCGACTCTTCTACCTTTTCTCGAAGTATGAATCCATGACTTTCTTTCTATGAATCAATGGTCCTTAACCTCCCACAATCTGTCGATTCAGATCTTTGTTTTGTGAAGTTGGGAATTTTCAACTCATAACTTCCGGGTTGTCATTTCCTCCACACTCCTCACAATCGAAATGTCGAAACTCCAATCTCCAATCAACAACTCTCGTTGATCCAGATCTAATGGTTGTTATCTCTCCTAAGCTTGAGAGTGTGGAAAGACACTTGGTCTTAACCTCCTTGTTGATCTACCAGATCCAACGGTCCACAAATATCCACAATTCTTCCTCCAATAATTCCCTCCATCCATTTAGGTTCTCAAAGAATCCTCACCAAGTAACTTGCCTTATTTCCTCTTGGACTTGATTCTTGTTGCAAACTCAAGGGTTCTAAGGGATTCTTTCATGCACTTCTTGCAGCCTTCACAATAACCTTTGATTATCTAATGGTTCCCAAATATTCACACTCCTTGTGGAAAAACGTTATTCAACCACTTCCTTGGTTGGGAAAGTCTCAGACTTCAACTTTACCTGCACACACTTTGAACGACTCGGTGCTATATTGCACTTCTGTTGGTATAAGAACAACTCTATCGCTCCTGAGATTTTCTGAGGTAAAACCAAGAATCTCATCAACGCACTCCTTCCAGACTTTCATTTCACTCCTTGCAGGAATTCTCAAGACGAGAAGAAATTGAAACTTATCCTATCCCTCTCAAAGACTTCATATATTCAACAAGAAATCATACACATAAAGAATTGAAACAAATGAATAATAGAGGATATAAGAAAACTGTAAACATACCATTCAATAGATGCAAACAGTAACCACAACAACACCATGAAATTGAGTCAAAGTATTCTTATATTAATTGAAGTGTTTATGTACATGGGTTCTATAGCAAAAAATATATGCTTATACAACTTCTATAGGGTCTGTTCTTCTCTTCTCTCCTATGCTCTCTTCCTCTATAGATTCTACTCATACAATGAGAATAATGATAATACCATACATACGAGGGAGATTCCTTTAGTTTTCCCTCCTACAACTCTAAGATATCTTATCGAAATTAAAGGCTACAACTCCTTTACATTTATTACATTAAATGCCTCCAACCAACAGATGACAGAACTGCTCAATATCTACGTTACAATTCCCAAAACATTTAAGAGAACTTACATCTCTTCAGATATTACATTAATGTTCCATCCTTTTAAAATTAAAAATATCTTCAAAATGTGGGCTAGTGCATATCCAACTGTCCTCCTGCATCACTTAGTAAAAATGTTGAAGAAGCATCCACATCATCAACAAAGAAAGTTGAAGAGAAATTTCATAGATTACCGGAAAGCAAGAATGAAGAAAAGTTTAAGAGTTACACATAAGTACTTAAAGGAAGGAATCATGGTCAACAAGAGTCCAAGAGGAAGGATACATTTTTAACAAGACCATCTACTTTAAGACAAAAAAGAAGATTCAACTATGATCGTGATCATTCAAGGAATGAATTCAAAAGGACTACATCATAGAGAGGATCATCTACTCCCAGGTATCAAAGTGAATTTTATGGTTACTATTTTTATTGTACTAAATTTGGACATAAAGTTGTAGACTACAGAGCATAGGGAAGAAATGTTCAAGCAAGTAGTTCTTATGTGGCTCCTCACAATATTGAATTTTACAAATGCCACARTTATGGTCACATAGCTTGAAATTGCAAAAGTGTGATAGATCTATYCATGAAATAAACCRTTGAGAATAGGTATAMGAAGGTTTGGAAAATAAAAKAAAGACATGAAGAGAAGATGAATGAAGAACAGGTCCCAGAGATCGCAAGATTTGAAATWGTAYRAGAAAGACTAGAAAAGTAAGTGAAAGAARAACAAKTCTCAAGGATCATATTGTCARAATCCACAATAGTGCAAGATCATAATGCAGAGAAGGTGGAGGAAGAAAAGGTCAYATAAATTKCACTCTTAGGAAACATAGTAGTGTGATATCATKATGAATCCACATGCATAAGGGAAGATGTTATAATCTAGGAAGAAAGTGTCAGAATTCARGAAGATGATGGATCTAYAGATGAAGAAGAAKACTACTCCACATTATGGAGGATTCCTCCATTKTTATGAGCCATTYRGATTGGAGACTCCTAGGTAATATGAATATTGAACAGGGTGAGTCYAGGMAACAATTGTTATAGTTCATAGATATATCCTTCAGACGACATGAAGTGTTTTAGAGTGGTGTTACATATGTTTGATTCAGATTCGTTCGATTATAGATGTATAGRATTTCCTATGACATATTGGTTGRTTAAGGAAAATGTTTCAGAACACATATCCATGTAGGTATGCAAAATATCATCCAGGGATAATTTTAAGGATGGAAATTTATCTCAAAATGTAGAAATGTTGGTGAATCTTACTAGTCTTTAATATGCAAACTATAAAATGTTGGCGATATTTTTGTAAAAGTATTCAAATTTATAAGGATTTTATAAAATTTGGGCTATTTTTAAGATAAGATAATTTTATTCTATAGAATTTGGGCTAATAAATTTGAGAAAAGTGAATATTTTTTTTCGAAAGAGCATGGAAAATTAGCCCATGAGAGAAATTTAGATCCTAAAATAATCCGTAATATTATCAGTTGATAGACACAAGGAATATCATTGGTACACTTTTTGATGCAAAGATTCATTGAGCACATATTCATGCAGGAACATATTCATTGCAAAATTGTAGAGTTTGATTTGCAGTTGAGTAGACCAGTGGGCATAGTTGTGTCAATTTGAGATGCAATTATTTGATGATCAGTTGCAATGGATTGAGAGAATTCTTCAGAATAGTGAAGTGATAGATGGGTTAACATTATGGAGAGTTGAGTAGTAGATTCATGAACAATATGGGTCATATGGAAACATATGGATTCGTAAGACACTTGGTATATGGAAACACATGTATGAGGTAAATCTCTTTCAATGTTGGTAGTCTGTTGAGGTACACCATTGATGGTGCATTTGTTATGCATGGTTTTGTACATATATTGGTGCATGGTTGATGTGATTGATGCGTTACAGGTTGTGGTACATGGTTGATGTTTGGTTTGGTACACGATTGATGTTTGTGATGGTATGTTGATGATATTCATACATTCTTGTTAGAGGCATGTGTTGGTGATGTTGGAAATCTATTTGAGAAGTTTCCTTGGTGTATGATCCATGTGAGAGGATCTGGTTGAGTATGGGTATTCAGGATTGGAAAGATATATTTTAGTGGATGAGAGATTGGTTCACATATTGGCTCAGAAAGTGGTTCAAAGATTGATTCAGAGACTAACTCAAAGACAGTTGGATGATTTTGATAATGAAATATTTGAATGGTTAAATTTTGAATGCTTTTATATATCTCAGTGATTTACAAGAGGAAGCACCAATGGAAAAAAAATCCAAAATGATGTAGGTACAGGAAGGCCTACATTTGATTTTCACAACATATTGCAGAGAATTCAAGGGGAGAGAAATACTCAAAGAAGAGATCATAAGAGTGAATATAGGGGGAGAATCCCCAAGGAAATATTAGACAGGGGGATCATCCATAGAGAGAGAGTTACCATTTTCCCCAATATATAAAAGGGGGAGTAAGAGAAATATCCAAAGAGAAAGAAAACAAGTAGTGACATGAAGAGAAATATCAGAAAAATAGGGATAGGGGGAGAAACCCCAAAAGGAGATACCATTTTCCATTGATTTCAAAGGGGGAGAGAAAATAACAATGTCATAGGAGAGGACTATTAAAAAACCCTACAGGAGATGGCAGTGGCCTCCTCCGTAGTTCTGCACACTCCTTCGCGAGAGCTAAACCCTCACCTAGACTCTCCCCCCAGACACTCCTCTGTTCGACGCCCGGGCGACCCCTCCGTCTCCCCGTCTGGAGCTCCTCCCTCCTTCGTTCAACCGTCTCCAGCAGCAGCGATAGTCTCATCCTTAGATGTTTCGTTGATACCCTCTCCAACCTCCTTCAAGGATGTGGTCTGTCAAGGTCACTCTTCTGGCTCTTCTCCTGTGGTCCGTGAAGGTTCAGATCTAGTGATCCTTGTACCTCAGGAAGCGGAGGTTCGTGAAGGTTTCTTTAGATCTAATGCTTTGTTTTGCAGGTTCAACGACCTCTAGCCTCACCTAGCAAATTTTCATTCTTGGATTGCTTCAGAATGGACTCCACTCCTCGAGGACAAAGCTCATGTTCACCTTTGTGTAAAAGGTTTCTTTGTAGTGATTTTTGCCTTTGCAAAGGATAGAGATTTGATCTACAATTATGGGCCTTGGTTCTGGGGCAGGTCGGGTCTGTCTGTGCAACTCTGGACCCCTTCTTTCAACCCCTCCTCAGCTTCCATCCCTATGGCCCCCGTGTGGGTAAGGCTCCCTGGCCTGCCTATTCATTTTTGGGGTGATTCTTCTCTTAGCCATATTGGAAATGCTCTTGGCAAGTTTCATAGTAGCAGTCTGGAAACTAAATGTGGCTTCACTACCTATGCATGGATCTATGTAGAGATGGATTTCAGTAAAGGATTCCCAGCACAAATCACTCTTCAAGGGATTAATTATTCTTGGACGCAAAAGCTCGACTATGAGAATCTTCATTTTAGGTGCAGAATTTGTTTTGAAACAGGGCACTTAGCTAGCAACTGTCAAAAACTCCCCGAGAAAAACAGAAACCCAAAGAATCAACTCAAACCCACATGGTGGGTACGAGCTCTTCCTGAGCATCAAAGCATAGAACTAGCTAATGATACCTCAAGCGAGGAAGATACATAGATTGTACCACAGAAAAATGAACAAGCCACCTCTGTTTAGGAGCAAGAGCCTCCTACCCCTAAAAAGACCAAGGGGAAGGCCCAGGCAGAAACTGATCCAACCATAATGCCAAGCATATCTCAGCCCAAACACTAGATCTCAAGCTGGGCCGACTTAGCAAATGAAGAAGGCCCCGAATTAACTGATGAAGAGTTCCATCTACGACAGAAGGAAAGCCAATCTCATCAAAGCAAAGAATGGAAGACCGTGTCAAAATGAAAAAGAAAAAAACTTTGAAGTCAGAAAGGATGTAATGACCCGTAGTCGAACCGGGTCACTGAAATAGTATGGTTTTCCAAGATTCTTTCTGTTTTATTTCAGTTAGGTTAGTCCCTCTAAATTACTAGGAAATTTTCAGATGTAACGAACGCAATGGTTTCCCCACTTTTTTTTAATATAAAACATTAACCGTTTCTGTCAAAAAAAAAAAAAAAAAATGTCATAGGAGAGAAGAGAGAAATGACACAGTTAGCAGTAAGCGATGGTCATAAGAGGAGCATGAGCATGAGTATGAGTTTTTCCAACAATTCATACCATTAGTGTTTCCATCAATGCCAATGCAAGAGATTGTTGAATAGTTGGTTTGGATAGTTGGTTGTCATTGATGTCAACCCTTGGATAAGTCTGGAAGCCCTAGAGATGTGGATGATATTGTTGGATTGTTGGTTGTCAATTGTATAATTGATATTCATGGTGAGTTAGTTTTCATTGATGTCATTTGATGTTAGCATTTATGTTGGATGCACTTTTATAATTTCGGTAGCCCCGAAGGTATGGTCATGGAATTTGCAGTAGATTGAGGAATAAAGACATGAAGGTTAGTGTACTTGTAGGTAAGACTATCATGGATGGATATTATGTGTCATGCAATTTCGGATATATATGGTATTCCACATAGTTCCTCATGTGTGACGTCCCCACCCACCAATAGGTCGGGCAATGCCACTTCTTGAACGTTTCACTTAGCTCTGATACCATTTTGTAAATTTATATGCATGCATATCTAACACAAATAACAATTACAACATTCGGTTCATGCCACTTATTCATGTGGAAATAATCATTGAAACATAATGAAAATATATGCATACAGATGACATATTCTAACCATACAAAGATTAATGCAGAAATAATAGTAAGCCTATAGACACAACATAGTTGATATATCCAGGCATTACTCATTGAGTTATAACACATGTAAAATTACACAACATATAATTAATAGATATTTGGCACTTATATTTCAATAGATGACCACCAAACTGCATGCATACCTTCCACAAACCTCCCAGCAGTGGGTCACCCCCAAGATGGGACTAAAATCCATTGGGAAAGGGATTCCTAAGCTTGGAAAGGGAAACAGAAAAGTCACACAGTCAACTGGAAGGATTTTCTCCCAAGGCCAGCTCACACTAACAACCTACAACCTCGCATTCCCCACATGCCTGTCCCACCCCAGGAAGTGTGCCCCTTCTCTACTTAATAGTCCTTCAACTGCCCCACTTTCCTTCCAGGGCTTCAACAACAGGACAAACAAGAATTCTTTGAGCACTATAGTTGTAGTTGGCTCCCTCTGGGAAAACACTTCCCCAACAACCTATCTCACATGGAGAGAGTTCCTTACAGGTTGACAACATGCTCTTTAGTCCACGAGCATGACAACCCACCTCATCAAACCACAAGCCTGACAACTTGCTTCTTCAGTCCAACTTCTAATTCAACTCGAGTAAGGGTGATGGAAACAACAAGGATAGATATAGCTCAGGTGATGGTAGCAACAAAAATCGTTAAGGCACAACACAACTCATGCAAGGTACAAGTGTGAGCATGAATCGAGAAGGGTGAAAAACTTCTAGAGAATCGTAAGGGTTGTTAGGAAACTCAAGACTGGTCATGACGTATGGATGGGGAGCAATGCCAGAATGGGAAGTGAACCCCCAACTAGATGGATTTCCCAACTATAACTACAAACGCTCAGGTCAACAACTATCTTCTTGTAGCTGCATGAGTTCCACTTAGGACTCATACCTTTCCAGGAACTTGGGACAACATGGCTTATGTCAACCATAGACTTTGGGAAACAATAATAAAATATTATTCCTTTAGAGGTAAGCCCTCTAGTTTATCCCCTATGCTTAGACACTTACTCCCCTCCCTTACCCTACCTAGTGGAACTTAGTCACCCATAACTCTTTCTTCGTGGTCGGTCTACATGCAAAAGTGTAATTTTATTAATTATATGTCCATTTACCTATACAAATAATAGGATCATGGCCTTAAGCATCCAGGCTCTCTGACCTAATAAACATATAAGTCTTCAACTTATAAACACTTGGCTCACTAGCCTATAAACATAATTACAATTCAACAGGGGCTCGGCCTTGAGGTGTTACATCATGCTTGAGTAGATATGGCTCTGTGAAGTTGTAGGACGCTAAAGAATAATCGAGAATCCCCTAGAAGGTCAACAATAAGTTAATTATTCTATAATCCCTTAGAAGGTCATCAATAAGCTTGACTAGTCAAAGTGGTTGCAACAAGAAATTAATTGAGGGTAAATTTGTTGCAACAAGAAATTCATTACAGGTTAAGTAGCTGTAAATAAAATATAACAAGTTGCATGTCAGTTGCATGCCAAAATAACTATAAATAAAATTTAACAAGTTGCATGTCATCATGAGATTGTAAACAAACGTTAACTAATTGCATGTGAGTTTCATGTCATCGTGAGATTTTAAACAAAAGTTAAAAAGTTGCATGTAAGTTTCATGTGCATGTTAATTGCATGAGATCCTCATCAGAAGTTAACAACTTGCATGTCATTTGCATGAGATCCTCTTTAAAACACAAAGAAGAGTCAATTGAATATTACTTCTAAGAATAAAAGTTGGATATCTGAGGAGGTGAGGAAAATTTCAGAGGGAAGGTGAAGTCAATAAGGTTGAAAATCCAAGGGAGGATGAAGTTTTTGATGATGTTCTCTAAGGTATGTTATTTACAGGCTATCTTACAATTTTTTCTATAAAATGTTTTCTAGAATGATTTAGATAGAGAAAATTGGAGGATATTGAGAAGACATATCAAGGTACCCGTGGTAGAAATTTCATTATCTTGTTCATTGTACTTTTGGAGATACACTCCGAGGAAGATAGAGATTTTGACTTGTCCTGAATCTAGTTTTAAACATGTGTTTCAAGTAAAAAATCATAACTTCTTCATAGAGAATAAGTTAATCATAGATAATAAGAGAACAAATGCACATTGTATAAATTTAATATATCAATACTTTTGGAATCAAAATTCACAATTTCATAATTAAAATTGATACTTTTCAAGATGTCTTTAAATTTTTTAATTAACATGTTAATCATACACTACCTTGAATTCTCAATATACTCCAAATTCAATTAAAAAAATGAAAATCTAAATTCAACAAACCAAGCCTTATTAGATGGTGTTATCTTTTATTTGTATAATGATATTATTTCTAGAGATATTAATAGAGAGGGGCATGATTTTATGAAATGTATTACATTTAGTGAAATTTTTTCTAAGCCATCAATAGTCCCTTATAATGACATGGAAATGGGTCCTAGTTTTGATATGATGTTATCCTGTTCATATGAAAAAGCATTTCAACCATTGGAAATAATTAACACAAATCCTTTATGTAGTAAATTGGTTATGAATTAAAGGATTTACATGTATACAATGGATAATTTGTAGGATTAGTATAATCGCCCAAAGTATAGGTCATTTTAGGTTCCCTATACAATCCATAGGTTCTTCCCTCAAATTGTAAATAAGGCTCAATAAACATTATAATTCATCAAAAATATAGTTCCTTGTTTGAATGGACCATGAAAGTAAACTAAACCAAATGATTCTAGAATCCTAGATATTCATAAATACGTGTACTTTCAATGCAAAATATAAAATTTAGTAATGTACATGTCACTTGTTTAAATAAATCGCAATGGTATGCCATCTTCAATTATTCGTTCATGATCGGCTTTGGACATTTTCCATTTTATAACTTTTTTTTTCTTGATTGAACTTCTATTAACTTTATGCGCATTGCACATACCAAATGACTATATTGACAACTTATGATATCTGATTGATAGTCTTGAAAGTGAACATTAGTATCTCTTTTATGGGTTTCTTGAAAAAAATAGCCTTTCAATACGATGGATCCTCTTTCATATATAAAATTGTTATCATCAAAATATTTGAATAAGATCATCTTTTTTTTTTTGCATCGCATCAAATAATGTTTCATGTTTTCAGTGTTGTCTATAGGTGCAACCATGACAAAGACATCTCCTACAAATAATCTGATATGTTCAAACAAGTAGTTTGTGTTATATTATCACACATTCATGTGCCATTAAAATTGAATCTACTATATATATAAATTTTATATATCCAACTTACAAGTACATCTACAATTTATTTAAATATTTAAACATACAAATTACCTTTTCTAACAAGATCATAAACTCTATCGTCGTCAACTGACACTATAATTTCATTTGATTCCATATCCTCTAAGCTTGCGAGTGGAATTTTCCCTTTTATATTAAGTTCAGTATGTCTCCAAGCTTTAAAATATTCCACATTTATGTTTTCGCAAATCTTTATGGATTATGTGTCCTTTATGCAAATTGAACAAAAACAAGATTCATTTCTTCTATCAAATGAAAACACATTTTGATAGCATTTTGTTTTAAGCAACTGCACTTTTCATGTCCCATGTATTGTACTGGCTTCATATGGGATTGATCTATTTACATATTGGATTCCAATATACTAAAAAAAACTACACAAGACAAGAACTTGTTAACTTGAAATCTACCAAGAAAATGATTGAATATCATATAAATTTCAACACGTGAATAAAAATATCTTGTGTAGATGTGTAACATGTATATATACACACCTGCACACAACTCTTGATGGATTATTTTCACGTCTTAACGTCCGTTTTCACCATTCAACAACTTAATCATCATATTCAAATCGATTGGCATGAGGGTTCATCCGATACCTTTGAAGTGCTCATTTTACACATGCCCCTGCATCATCGTGCACTCCTTTTCCATGACTAGTATCAAAAAAATTCCAACAACGTGTAATGTTTTATTTCTTATGAAGAAAACACAACCAATAGAATGATTGTGAATGTTTGAATTGACCCTCACATCCATATGACCATATCCAATGTCGATCAAATATGATCCCACGTTCTTTCAATGAATCATACAATTTATCAAAACAATGTTGTACATAATGTGTATCGTGTGCTTTATCATCACTTATAAAAAAGTGATATTCTTTAATAACATGTTGATTGTCATTGGTGATTTCTATGTTATCACGACTCTATTGAGTGTGTCTATATAGAACGTGGAAAAATATAGTGATTTGATCAGAATGATAATATTCACTCTGTATTACTTTTTTTGCAGCAAATGTGTAATTCTCTACAAAATCAACTACAAACAAAATTGTCCCTGGAGGAAACACTTCACGAGATTTTTTGAATTGTATGTCTTTCCATCAAGATCTATGTGAATGATTGGTGTATTTATAAATTTCTTCCTCAAACTTGTTCAAAAAATCTATCACACACATTTTACCTACCTTCAAATCAATCCTTTTGGAAATAACATTTGAAGAATGTGTAGTTGTGTTGTTGATATATTCATATCTCTTCCAATTGATTTCTCTTCCAATTGATTTCTATATTAGAAAATGATTGATCATTCATATCAATAGGATACTTTGAGTGAAAAAAACTTAGATTTCCACAACGATCACATATCTTTCCACCAACACATTGGTTTTGGTAAAATAATTCATCACCTTCTCTTTCACATAGAATTTCAGATATAAAAGAACGAAATGTGGAAGGAGGAGGTGAACTTGGCCAAAATGTTTTACCAAAATCAAGAAAAGTGTCGTAATATAACTCAAATTCCATGTGATAATGGAAACAACAAGTGTGACGAACAATGACAGGTATAACAAACCACGGTCTTAGTTGCACAAATGTATCGATGAAAATTTTAACATCTTTGTGCTCTTGTTTGAACTTATTGAACAATTCTATTTTTGTCATTGAGAATATATGTTTTGGATTTTCTTCATATTGTTACTGTGTTATTCTTCGTCACAACACATCCCTTGTATGTGGTGAAACACGAGATTTTGTCAACAAAAAATTATGGGTCGATTCTTTAACATTTTTTGCAATTCTATCTTTGTAGGGTTGTCTAGAAATAACTATCCAACAAGCAAGTTCATAATTTGCATCTATTTGCAATAAAAAATTTCTATGTTTGTACAATGTTTTTCTTGAGGTTCACATCACTTTTTCCATGTGTTGTGTCAAAC
>JZKD02S1976479.1:1274361-1302219 GCA_000966675.3 Picea glauca
TTCTTACTTTTTACCATCATCCCATGCCTAAACCCCATTACTCATATGTAAATACAAGGCTCAAGAGATTAAGTTGACGTACCTTATTTTTCGTGTTTGATGTCGATCCCTTTTTTGCGCTTGGTCATTCTTTGACTGCAACTCTCCTCCCAATGCTGACCTACATTCACTAAAGACAAACAAAGAACTCCACATGAATTTGATCTATGAACTAACGGGTTAGAGGTTTAATCAATCATACAATCAATATTCCAATAATGATAATCTCATATGGTGGCATGAGAAAATAAATTATTTTATTAACTTCACAATGATACCTTACAATGATAAAGTTGGCTACTGCTCCTCGATCATGGTCCTGGGCTCTTCTTCCACTGTCTTCGAACTTCTTTTCTCTATACTTCTCTTTGCACAAGGATTTCTAAAGGTTGGGACAAAGGGAATGCTTAATCGGGTATAGTTTCTTTACTATGATTCTCCTCCTTTCAAATGGGACCCCTAACCCTTCTTTTATAGGCTAGAATTAGCTAGGTACTTGGTCAAGTGACCAGCCATGCATGGCCGAAAGGTTTAGTTAACTTACCCAAAGCTATGTGTTCCATCAACAACTTTCCTTTTTCCATGCTTTTATAGGTACACGCGGGCCGTCTTGGGTTAGCTAGAGTGTACACGCGTTTAGTAATGGAGCAGGGCATGTGGGTCCTTATAAAAGGGGTTTTTAATAAGAGTTGTTCAACAGTGTTTTGGCAAATAAGGAATCTAAGATGGCTTGATGCTAGGTAAAAATGTCTGGTGAAAATTAGGGTTATAACAGATGCCCCCTAATGTGAGAGGTCAGAAGAGAATCCGATGGCCGAAATACATTAACAATCTTCTCCAACATTCCAAACAAGTGAGCCCAAGGACCAGAACTCAGGAGGTGCCTTCTGCAAAATAATAATTGTGTCACTGAGGCGGGCATACCCATACTCGGGATGAAATAACATCATGGCTACCAATCAAATAAACTGTAGATCCATGTCATATAAATATATAAAGTGTAGCTGTGAGCAATACACAACAGAGCTACATCTCGAAATCAAAAAGATATACATGTAGAGTATCCATCTTCTAGAAGTTGATGAGGCTTGATGGCTGGAGATGAGGTCTTCAAAGCTCGAGCAACAACTTCAAAATCTTCAAAACTTGGGTAGGAGTGTAATATGAGTGTAAGAATTCACTACCAGAGGTCTTCGACGGCTCCTCGGTCATGGACTAGAGGATATTGATGAACAGACTGAAGGCTTCATTGATCTCGAACAAAGACTTGATTGGACTTTTGGGATGGCCAGGCATCATGGCAAGGGACAAACTGCAGAGGGGTCGACTCAGGCTTGGTAAAAAATTCCCTTAGACAATAGCACGACAAATGATGAGACTCAAGAAACATGGCATTAACATAAGTTTATGAGGCAGGAGGCAATGCAAACTCTCCATATGTTAGAAAGAATAACCAAATGGAGGAGGACACAACTCAATGTAGTGGGAACAACTTCCTAAGGTCATATTAAATATCAGGTTTTGACAAATAAACTGAAAGATGTGATTTATCCAAGGGCGACTCATTGTGCTGCCAAGACAAAGAAAATACTTTTCCCTTCCTCTTTTCGGGGTATTATTGATTTTTTTGTCTTTTTCAATAATTTTGGAAAAAGAATAAAAAATTGTTATGTTAGAAAGGAGGAATGAGTGTCACAAACATACAAGTTCGAGGCACAAGGATAAGATTGATGTTCAAAGAAAGGACACTCAGGAAAAATCCATCCTAGGACCAAAGGTGTCAAGACGTAGAGGCAAAGTGCTACAGGTCTTGCGTATAAGGCATGCACCAGATGGTTAAGTTGAGAGCAACATGGAGCCGACATTAGACCAAAGATGCAAGTATGCAAATATGTTTAACAAAACACACAATGGTAATGTCCTTCAATGTAAGTTTAACGAGCCCAGAGAAGGTAAGCTTGGTGTTTTTTCATATTTAGAGAGTCTGAAAAACGTAAAAGGAGACTCCAATGGGGTACCTTTTTCGAAAGTAGTCTAGTAGGTTCGAAAAAGGGGTAAATTAACACCGAAAAGACGTCTATTCAAAACCATTTTAATGAGTGTGCTAAAGACATGATCACTCGACCATTTTTTCATTTTTAAGGAGTCTGAAAAAATCTTAACTATGGACTCCATTAGGAATTTTCTTCTAGACCATTTTAACGAATGTGAAAGAATAAGGTCACTCGAGGATCTTTTCAATTTTAGGGAGTCTGAAAAGAGCTTAAATATGGACTCCGTGGGGGTTCCTTTTTCGTACATTTAGTCCCTCAGGCCCGAAAAAGGCTTAAAATGATACCCTAGGGTACTCTTCTAGATAATTGGAGTTCCTTAGAGTATACCTTTGTTCATACAGTTGATCGTCCAGACCGAAAAAGGGGTAAACTACTGTCGGACAGACGTGACCTAAAATTTTAGTTTAACGAGCATGGAAGGCCACAAGATTGTTCTGCAATCTTTTCATGTTTAGAGGGTCTGAAAAGGGCTTAAAAGAAGACCCATGGGGCCTACGACTCATGTATGAAACAAGTTCAGGTAGAGCCTGCTACTAGGCTCATACCAAGAGTCTCTTCGATAGTCAACTTGGAAAGTCTCCCAAAAGGAAAGAAATCACAAACCATGGTGTAAGTCGTCCCTCAGTATAGAAACCGTAGTCATGGCTTCAAGGATAGCCTCATGTGAAGGTAATTCAAAATCTGAGAAATCACGCAAACGAGGGTTGACAGTCCCAAAGGGTGAAGTAAACTGACCATACTCCATATGATGATGGAGGTTATGGCCAGGACTGGTAGAGTTTATCATCGAAGAATCACAAGCACGAGGGCTTAAGGATATACAAACAATGAGATCATACTCGGAAGGATACTCAAGACTACTTGGACCAAGAGGGGGAAACAAGGGATCCCATGCCCCCAATGGATAAACCAATGGATCAATTGTTGAGACCAATTCTCAGGAAATCCAACATGATTTGACAGGTTCCTGCTCAGAAGCAATTAAACATCGAGGATAAGATGCCACATAATTAACACGTGGTGGGGTAGAGTCTACACAAACACTAGGAACATATAAATGGGAAGTATGAAATAATGCCAAATTAGGATGGTGATTATCAGATGCAGGCTGGTCAATAGTGACAATGCTTCCATTGTGAGTGAAATGCATCACTCGGAAGAGCATAGATACCACAACATTCATAGCTTATACATAATCACGCCTGAGAAGCATATTAAAATCTAATGGGTCTTGTACCACTACAACATCAACAAGGATAGTCTTCCCACCTAAAGATATAGGTAACTAAGGAAGAACCCCGAAATATTCACTAGGAAATATATCAAAAGACAAAAACTCATGTGAAGTAGACACAAGCGTGGGAGAATCCAAGACTTTCCAAACTGAGGAGGAAAAAATACTTGAATATCCTCCTTCATCCACAATACATCGATAAATGTTTGTTGAATTAACTTCAACCCTTATTTGAAAGGGTGCAAAGGAATGAAGACGAGGCTCAACAAGGTCATTCCAATCAAAGGAAACCATCCTAGGGCTTGGAGGGAGTGTGCTTGGAGCGAGCGGAATGCCCCCTTGTTCTGAAAATACGGAACCGTAAATGCTAAAAACATAGTCAATAGACATGTCACTCCCCAATAGAAGAGTGGGATCATCTGATGACTACATTGGCATGACCACTTTCGCAACCAATGGATGAATAGGTTGCAAGACTACTTGGTCTAAATGAACCTCACCCCCCAAAAGAGGAGTGGGATCAACTGATGACTGCATCGACATGATCACTTTCTCAACCAATGGTTGCATAGACTGAGAGAATACATGGTCTAAAGGCACCTCACCCCCCAAAAGAGGAGTGGGATCAGCCGATGACTACATCAGCATGATCACTTTCTCAACCAATGGTTGAATAGGCTGAGAGACTATAAGGTCTAAAGGCACCTCACCCCTCAAAAGAGGAGTGGGATTAGTCGATGACTGCATTGACATGATCACTTTCTTAATCAATGGTTGAATAGGCTGAGAGAAAACCTGAGAAGACTCAGAGTCATAAGAGCTTGAAGACAAGGACCATAATCTTTGTACCTATGGAATTCCAGGGCACATATGTGTAAGGTGATCTCCCTTGCAAAACTTACAAGGGAACTTAGGCTTACATCCTATCTATCTAGGTTTCTCAACAGAATCAATGCCCTCAACATTACTAGTAGTGGTTGGTTTCACATCTCCAACATGACTTTCAAAGGTTAGTGATGGGTCGATAACTTGACTTGCAGAGGCTACAAACCTATTACCAATATAACTAGCATTGACTGGACTCTTTTCCCCAGAATGACTTGCAGAGGGTGGGTGTGTGCCCCCAACATAACTTCTAGAGGCTGGATGTTGGTCTTCAACATGACTTGCAGAGGTTGTCAACCTATCTCCAACATGACTCATAGAGTTTGGTGATTTCTTCTTCCTATTCTTCCTCTTTCTATTTCATTTAGACTTTTGGTTAATAGTAACTGTACTTTCACCAGAGGTGGGAGAAGGAGGAGGAGAAAAATTTGTTGACGAAGAAACATCAAAAGGGTGCCCATGACATGAAGTGCTTATCTGAGAAGCGTCAAGAGAATTTGGGACATTTGGAATGGTACCCAACCAAACCAGTAATCCCACATTCAACCCAAGAATGTACAAAGTGGCCATCAAAGTGACACCAACGTTTCCGAAGAAAGGAAAAGCACAAGAATCCCCTTGCGAGGGGGTTCCTTGGTTAGTATCATCAAGAAATTTATCCATGAATATCTTATGAAGAGGTTCTCCCCTTTCGGGATCGTTTAAATCCGTAAAAGTCTCACATATTAACTCTGAAGAACCAGTGTTATCAAAACAATGCCTATAAAGAGGTGGCTCCACGTTTCTAAGTGGAAGACTAAAAAGTCCTCACGACCGGTGGAGTGGGTGGTCTACCACCCTAGGTCAGAGACCCAAAGCCACGAATGACTAACTCACTATGGAAAACTAGGCAGCATAGAGAACACACTAAAAGTAGCTAAAGGAAAATCAAGCAAACGATTAACTAGTTGGAAGAACAGTTACACCAACCGACACTAGAGAAACTTACCGGTGCAAGTGAAACTCGAGAACAAAAGCAACGTCCAGGTATACTTTGCAAAGCGTGGCCCAATGTATGTCCTAGGCACTATGGTATACCCCCACGGTCACCTGTGTAAGTCCCTAAAATAAAGGCAACTAGGTTGTCAGCTCATGAACAATCACCAGGCAGGTGCAGTCGACAGTCGGGTGGACCTCAATGTGCAGGGTATCAAGCCCGAAACCCATCAAGGGTATCAAAAGCAAGTGTTCCAAAAGATGATTGAGGGCCTCGAATGGATTTGAGACCGACAAATCTCTGTGGCAAATGCGATCAACGGAATCCCAAGACAAGTCCTCTATATGTGTTCCCCACTATGCTTGGTCTAGATTTGAAGGGGTTATCTCCACTACCTTTCCACAAAGGCCTCATGTTTAGCCCCTATGTTAGAGGGGGGTCCTGGATAATTTTCATGCTACTAGACTTCTACACTCCTTAGCACAAACTCGTATGTTTGTTTTATAGCCTTTAAGAGTTTCCTCTCCAACCTAAATCAAGGCTCTAGCCTAATCTAGTTGATGGACCCTACAAACATAAAGTCTAGTAAATTGTAATTAGCGTTCTTTTTACTGGCTTGGTTTACTCAAAAAGGGTACAGTAGTGAAACTGATGTTGTTAAGACTCTTGAAAAAAATGATGAAACTTATATGAACACTGGCAAAGAATGATTATATTTCTTATTTTATTTTTTTGAAATGCTTTTAAAATTAGAAGAAAACACAACTCTATGATAATTTCTTTTTCTTTTTCAAATAACAATGCAAAGAAAATGCCAGGAAAGAAAGAGATCTAACAAACTAAGTTTTTATTTTTTATTTTTTTCCAATCAAAGCAGAAATAACAAAATATTCTAAAAGAAACTGATGAATGCACGATTCATGGCACGATTCAAAATGCAACTCATTTTTCTTAAAATTTCAAGATAAAAATAAGTTAAAAAAGATAGGAAACACAAGAAATATTCTAAATAAAAAAGAAATCTATAAGAGAGTCCAAACCTAGGCTAAGCTACTATGATAGAGACCAAGAATCCTGAGAGATATAACTCTTGACAAGGAAAAGGATGACTGCCTCTCCTTAAACAAAATTTTTCTCAACAGGGATGCTGCTGACAGTTCAACAACCAGTGTGTGCATGCGAGTTGTGTAAGGTCAGAGCACGTGTACACACATGCAAACCTTATGCAGGCTGTGTGTACCTCTGCAAATCTTCAAAAATGAAAATAAAAGTAATCAAGGAATGGCAGAGACTACTGGTATTGAGAACCAGAATCTCTTGAAGACTCAGAAACTTACTTTGTCAAACAAAACAAAAAAACAATTGAAGGAAAATTTCATAGAACAAAACCAATCTAAGGTGGTAGCTAAGCTACAAACTGCAAAAACAGAGACCAAAAAGAGTTCCAGAAAACCCCTGAGAAGGATTATTTCTGACAGGGGAGAGGATGAATGCCTCTCTAAAATAATTTTTTTGGAATCATACATGCGACCGACACTTCCTAGGCTAGTGTGTACATGCGGGATGTGGGAAGGTAGGGCGCAGGTAAACGTGTTCAAACCTTGTACAGGTTGCATGTACCTCTGTGGGCCTTAGAAAAAAAAAATGCAGTCAAGCAAAGAAATAGAGATAACTGGTATGGAAG
The DNA here is from genome assembly GCA_000966675.3 of Picea glauca. Classification (NCBI taxonomy): domain Eukaryota; kingdom Viridiplantae; phylum Streptophyta; class Pinopsida; order Pinales; family Pinaceae; genus Picea; species Picea glauca. Next base: position 1,281,234 of record JZKD02S1976479.1, read on the forward strand.
ACGAGAATCTATGTTAGCTCATACTTTTGCAAAAACTTTAAAAACAAGAAATGAAACTAGTTCTTAAAAATACCCAAGAAAAAACATTCCTGGAAACCCTAGAGATCCCCAATATGGTTGCCAATTCTATTGTGGTTGGGAAATCCCTCCTACAGACTAGCGCTATGGTTTTTATTATGCATGCGGAAATGACCTAAAGATTCTTACTTTTTACCATCATCCCATGCCTAAACCCCATTACTCATATGTAAACACAAGGCTCAAGAGATTAAGTTGACGTATCTTGTTTTTCGTGTTTGATGTCGATCCCTTTTTGCGCTTGGTCATTCTTTGACTACAACTCTCCTCCCAATGCTGACCTCCATTCACTAAAGACAAACAATGAACTCCACATGCATTTGATCTATGAACTAACGGGTTAGAGATTTAATCAATAATACAATCAGTATTCCAATAATGACAATCTCATATGGCGGGACAGGAAAATAAATTATTTTATTAACCTCACAATGATACCTTACAATGATAAATTCAGCTATTTCTCCTTGATATTGGTCCTGGGCTCTTCTTCCACTGTCTTCCAACTGCTTTTCTCTATACTTCTCTTTGCACAAGGACTGCTAAAGGTTGGGACAAAGGAAATTATTAATTAGGTATAGTTTCTTTACTATGATTCTCCTCCTTTCAAATGGGACCCCTAACCCTTCTTTTATAGCCTAGAAGAAGCTAGGTATTTGGTCGAGTGACTAGCCATACATGACCAAAAGGTTTAGTTAACTTACCCAAAGTTGTGTGTTCCATCAACAACTTTCCTTTTTTCATGCTTTTGTAGGTATACGCGGGTTGTCTTGGGTGAGCTAGCATGTACACACGTTTAGTAATGGAGGAGGGTGCATGGTTCCTTATAAAAGGGGTTTTTAAGAAGAGTTGTTCAACAATGTTTTGGCAAAGAAGGAATCTGATATGGCCTGATGCCAGGTAAGCATGTCTGGTGCAAATTAGGGTTATAACACAAGTAACCTATTTGTCTACCTATGTTAAGAAACTAAATACACCACGATATAACCAATGCACAGGAAAATAGTCATAAGTCTGGTCCATCATATGTGCAGGGTAGAAAATCCTAAAATCTTGAAATCACCGCCTCTCACAGAGGTAAAGGTACTAGAAATACCCCCATATACGAATAGATCCCCATAAATATATTTGACACTAAGAAGGTATTAGAGATATACCTATGAAACCAACTTTGCGCGACCTCGTGCTTAACTTCAGTGTGAGAGGAGCATCCTGACATCACTAATTGCACAATGTATTTGACCACTCCTTGGTTAGAGACATATGCTGAAATTAAGCCTTGGATATGCTTACTCACAAATCCTATTCCAAGGCCCTATATCCTATGCTTGTTTGTGCACTTTGAAAAATGGAATCGTTTCTAACCAATTTTAATTAATCAACGTTACTTTTAATGGATTTGTTTACTCAAGAGATGTGGTCATGAAAATGATGATGTTATGACTCAACAAATTAAAGAAATGAATATGAACATTAAGCTAACTCCTAATATTCAATTCTCAAAAGATGATAACCTTTTAAAAATGCAACTTTCAGTTCATCTCCGCAATTTCAAATAAGATGCAATCTTTCATATGTATCAAGATCAATACTAAAAAACCAAAGATTAAATGCCATAATGCAAAATGTATATTTTTTTATTTTCAATATAAAGGAATGAAAATGCAAGGACTGGATAACAACTTGATATATAGACCCTACTGCAAGAAAAAAAATACAAGCCAAGCATGATACCAAGAAGCAAACACTCAGACCAAGATGGAAGGACAACCAATGAAAAATATGATGAGAAAGAAAACCACCCAAAAATTAAACCATAAAAGGGTTTCCTTTCACTCTGCAAGCACTCAACAGTTAGGACAGAGACACAAGAAAACTCAAAAACCATCAAAACACATCCAACAAACACCAAACTATTTAAGAAAAAATAGTGTATATACATGCCCTATAGAAGGAAATATCATGTATGTACATGTTTGTCATGGGAAAAACCATGTATATGTATTAAAAAAATACCAGGGCAAGGAAAATCCAAAGAAACTCATATGCAAAGTAAAAATAGGTTGTCAAGCAATTAGGCAACAAGGAAACTCAGGCTAACCGAGAGCAATCGAAGGAGAAAAAAACTCCAAACCCAAAAATAGAAGATTCACAACTCAATATGGTTGCTAATTATGTTATGAGGAAAATCAATCTATGGCATGGGGTAAGGCACAATAGATGGAATGACTGCATAAATCAACTCTAATCCCAAGTATGCTATGTTAGCGCCGCCATTTTTTCTTTCCATTTAGAGTCGGTTTCGAGTCATGTTATGATCCATGTGCCGAAACATTTGAAGTCAGGTATGTAACACCGTGAAGTTGAAGTCAGCAAATGGCTGGCTGGCCCTTGGAAATGGGAAAGAATGTTAGATTCGAAAACTGTATACGTGGTACGAACATGTATTTTCCCAAAAGGCCGAATCCCATTAAGAGGCCAGTTTCTACGTACCCCAGTCGAGTCAAGTAATTAATAAGGTTCGCGTCGGCAATTGCAACTGTTATTGTCAGTTCATCATGAAGGCCGAGGGAATGAAAAATTGCAATGTTTTTATTATACATGCCCAACAAACCATATCACATGCATTCCCCATGCGGGGATTTACCATGAACAACCTGAAATTTGACTTGAAATATCTCGTCGCCATAAATTCATTGGTTTCCAGAATGTTTTCCTCTCTTGGCCGATTCATTATAAATTTCAGATGTTGGACATGCCCTCCAGTCATAGAACCAAGCCTAAGCTCTTTTCATAGTTTCCCCTTTCCAATCCATTTGGTTCAGAACCGCTTGCCCAACGCATTCATTCAAAACGTTGCGTGCAAAGTATACCGTGGTCGTGCCATGGTGGATTCTCAGAGAATATAAAAGGGTGCGCGGAGTGGAAGAACTGCGAGGTCCAAAACTCAAAGATATCGAAATTCTTTCGCACCCGCGACGACCATTCCCAAAGACGTGGAATAAACCATTATTTCACCTACAGAAGAGACCAGATCAAGTCACACAACAACCGAAATAGAGAAAATCATACAGGAGAGGGAGATAGCAAGATCCTCCTCTTCCAAACAACAACTGCCTCAGAGGAGGGGTGGGCCAAGAAAGAACAAGGAGATCATGAAGGATAAAATTCCAGAAGGACCACGTGTCGGATTGGCAGGTGAAGAACTACTCAGACACATCATCCGACTAGAACCTGCCCGAAAATCGAGCTGCGAATGTAGGAACAGAGGAAGGAAAGCAAGAGTTGTGGGAGAAAGTTATGGAATGACATCTCAATAGCTAAAGAAATAAAAGCTGGTTATTGCCGAGATTTATTAGGACAAGAGGGAATTAAGGCGACAACAAGCGACAAGGACCATAGAAGCATCAACTGCACAGAGTCATGAAGGTAACCTGGCATGGATGAAAATTTATCTTAGAGAGGCACATAACGTTATTATCCAGCTGTGAGAGGTGCAAAGGTAGGCATAAGAAAGGCACACAGAGAATCCTAGAGAATGCGAAGCGACTAAGAAGGAAATATGTGTGGCTCTTGCCAGAGCATAGAAAGAGAAAGTTTAACGTGCGACATTTTCTTCATGACATTTTTTGAATGATGTGTGTCCTCCAAAGAACCTTACCATTTTGATAATGGTCGCAAGAATAGAGAAACTATTTTCCGCGCACATCTCTCCAGAAAACAAGTGCATAACGGAAGGCGAAACCAACAGTGAAGACAACAAGTTTTTGAAAGACACTTGTTCACTAGGATACCCGATCAAGAGATATAGCGGCAATTTTTTCCCACCTCGGATTCTGACGGACAATCAGACCCCGTGGCGAACCAAAAGACAATCATTAGTGGACAAGCATGATTATTGCCTACTTTTGGATAGTACCATGCAAAGAGTCTCTGGCAGATGTGGCATGTTTTTTTTAGTTTAGGGTTAACAGCTAGAAAGAAAGGAATCCCAAGTGGCGCCCTCATTTATAAATTTCATTTTTTTTTATGTAATCCAAGTTAGTTGGCAAATTAAGTAAACGATTTCTATTGTATGTAATCTGCATTTTTGACAGAAATTTAATGCAAAGTTCCTATGATTTGATGAAAAGATTCTAGTTGTGATAGTCAGATGTATTATGTCCCTTTCTTTGTGTATGTGTTTCCTGTTACCTTTTATTTCATATCTTATACTGTCTATTTCAGAATGAATTTTCGAACCTGGGGATTCGCTGTAAAGTGCCCATTGTTCGCACCACTTAGACAAAACGTTTTCCTCTCAAGCTAAATCCAAATTCGTACACAACGATGCTCTTGAGTTACTTCCTGTGTTGTTTCTCCCACCACACTTTATGGTTTACACTGAAGGTTGTTGCTCGCCTAACCTTCTCCTCTCAAATCCAATCACTGAGTCATTTGTTTTGTCTCTTCCTTAGATCCAACCGATTGCCCAAGTTTTACTTTTCTGCCCAATATAACGAGAAACCATTTTACCATAGGTGTCAAATCTAGCCATTGTTTTCAAAGTCATATCCTACGCGAAGACCGTGCCATTTCTAAGAGAGCCCTCTCCAGATCTGAAAGGCTAGTTTTGGGTATTAAATTTGGTTGAAAAAATTACCTTCATCATCTGTTTATCATCCAAATAGATTTACTGAGTGCTAACATTTATGGCAATGTTGTCGAGGACAAAGTTGAAAAGATTTTCCCTGGGAGAATGAAAAACGGTGCAGTTTGACCCCTGAGGGTAACAGAGGGACAAACACCCATACCGGCTGAAACCTTTATCCATGAAACTCCAATCCAAACAAACAAATAGCCCCAAGTAGCACTACTTAGAAAACCTGGCTCCAAATACTTTTCATAACAGAGAGAATCTTGACCCAAACCCCTCTGAGCCTGTGTACGACCCCGAGAATATTTTGCACAGGGCTAGAGAGTAGGGGCTAGACCCTTTTTATTTCCTGGACAAAAGTATGTCCTTTCACAAAGATGATGCAAAGACAATTGATGACCTTGAGCTTGATGCACTTTCTGAGCAAAATCTATTCAGGTCTAAGTCAGAAACTAGTTTAGACAAGATTGTTTTCAACCCAAACAATTTCTAAGCCATGGTGACAAATAATATCCCCCAAAAAATGAATCCCCATAGGGCTATGGATGCCAGATTCACTCCCCTCATCTTGCCAACCCAATTACATGAATTTTCTCATAATTATAGCCAAATAATTAGACTCTACGACCCAGAGGGAAATGTTTCCGCTGAGAAACACCTGGACTGGTTTAACAACTTTGTCGTTGGAGGAGGTAGACTACGCGGATGAAAAAATGAGGCTTTTTTACACAAAGCCTTTCAGGAGACGTAATAAAGTGGTTCAAATCCCTCCCACCCATGAGCATTCAGGACTTTGCAACATTCAAAAATTCATTCCTAAATAAATGGGGGGATAATAAAAACCCTTTGCAACTGTTAACACAATACAGTAACATGAAGAAATCACCAGAGGAAACAGTGCAGGAATTCTTAGCTCATTTTTTGAAGGTATACAACTCCATTCCTGCTGAAGTAAATCCCCCTCCTAGTGTTGTGCAGTTGTGGTACGTAGATTCCTTGGACAGTGACTTTTCTCTGCTGCTAAGAGAAATAATATCGACGAGTCTAGATGCCATAGAGTAACGTTTTCAAGGTTGAAGTGAACATTATGGCATTGGGAAAAATCAAACTGAATTTCAATCAGGGAAAAACAATACTCCAGGGATATGCACAACCGTTGATGTCACGGTCCTCAGATGACAAATTCGACATGATGATAAAGACCATGGAAAAGTTGATGGAGAGAATGTTCGTGGGAAACATGCCTATTACGCGAGAACCAAACGACCCACAACCCATAAATCAGAATCTCCGAAGGGGTCAGATTCCTCAAATCAAGCAATGGGACCCAGGTGACTAAAATACAAGACCTCCTTTCCAGAACAACTACGTAGATGAGGATTTCAACCATTCTTTCAATGACTAGATGCATTGTTGTGATGAAAAAAACCCGCACGTGTTCTTGAAAAAGACAGAACACGATCGATATATGAGCCAAAACTAAGACTTCAAAATGGAAACCGACGATGGTATGATACTTGAAACAGATGATGTACTGTCTTAGGAGACAAAATAATTCAACAAAAGTTATGAAAATGCTATCATGCAGTTGCAGAAGAAGTACAACCTCCAGAGTAAAGGTGTACCCGTTGAGCCAAAAAAAACCTACTCCGTAAAGAAGCCTACAATAGACACACCTTCCACTAGTCGATAGAGACCAGATAGTGCAACCAAGGATGCAACTGATAAGGTGAATTCAAAGGAGGAAGTCCCCAAAAAAGCCTCAGAGACAGGTCGGGAGATGAGCGGAAAAGAGGTAGAAAAAACCTATTCCCCTTTCAATTTTGAACACAAAATGGCCAAAATCAAAATCTTTTTCCCATTTAATGAGCTGATTAGAAAGGGTGAGTATCGGGAACAAATCATTAAAATGATAAAAATGGGAGGGGCCCCCAATACTCTGAACATTCAAGATGAACACCCCACCATCTTGTTTGTTCCATGCGTCGAAGAGACAAGCAATGACGAAGATTTCCCCCCTTTCTATGTCAGTCTAAAGATCCATGATTTGAACTTGGATAATGTCATGCTTGATCTTGGCACATCACACAATCTCATGCTGAAGGTGGTCATGGATGAGCTAGGTTTAGAATTCACTAGACCATACAAGGACCTTTTCTCCTTCGATTTGAGGAAATTCAAATGTTTGGGTCTTATCAAAGACCTAGTTGTATCATTGGATCAATTCCCCACCAAGAACATGGTCATGTACGTAGTCGTCATAGACATACCCCCGAAGTTCAGCATGCTTCTTTCGATATTGTGGGCTCCAAAGATTAAGGGCACGTTGCAGATGGATATGAATTACGCCACTATCCCTGTTTTTGGCCATGACAGAAGGTTGTACAGAGAAGTGTTGCTGAAATACATGGTAAGAAACAAGACATAGCCCCACAATCATCCTATATACATCGTCAACACCAAATTAGGTTCGTCTATATTCTACATTTATTTTAACTTTGGAGAAGAGGGATCGACAACCATCATGACAGCCGACGAGAAAACCGTGCAGAAAACAATAGAGTGCGTTGACCCAGAAGACCACGTGGAAAACGGGGTGTGGAACATGAGTTTTGATGGCACAGTCAACCGAGAAGGAGTTGGGGCTAGTGTATGGGTGAGCCCCCCTAAAACAAGAACAAATTTGCGTTCATACAAGCTTTCATTTGAATTTACTAACAACCTGGATGAGTATGAAGCGTTAATCTTGGGATTACAAGTTTTGAAAGAACTTGGCGCGCAAAGGATAATAGTGCACGGAGATTCCGAGCTGATCATAAATCAGGTGAAAGGTGTGTATTAGACCAAACACCCTAGACTACAGGCGTACATAAATCTGTCTTTGGACCTTATCAAAGGTTTTTTGAAATATGACCTAATTGCTATCCCCAGAGAAAAAAATCAGATCACTGACGCATTGGCCACCTCAGACTCTGTTTTCAAGATTGCCATTCTTCCAGATAAAAGATATGAAATTGAGGTCAAGAACAAGCCAGTAGTACCCGACAACATCAAACACTAGCAAGTGTTTGATGATGACAAACAGGCGGAAAGGTTCCTCCTCATGAGTGACGCGTTCGCTAACCAAAACATCAACGAGGAATACTACGGAAACAAATATGAGGGTGTAGATGTGTGCAGTGAAGATGACCCTTTCCAAAATTGGATCGCAGAAAGGGATATAATACATCTGAAGAACAATATTATTCCGAAAGGGTTGGTTCCGCTAGAAAAGTTGTTTAACGAAAATGATGTGGCTAAGAATGCCAAGATCACCGCAAGCACAGAAGATGTGGAAGACTGCAACATCGAGACCAAGGCAGAGCCGATGATGGTAAAATTATAAAAAACACTCAGTCCGGAGGTCAAGAAGGATTACATAAAACTCATGAAGGATTTGCCAGACGTGTTTGCGTGGAGCTATGACGATTTGAAAGTGTATGACACAAAGGTGATCCAACATGTTATCCCTCTCAAGGAAGATACAGAAGTTGACACGAAATCCCCTGTTATTTTTCGTTGATCGAGAAAGAGGTAAAGAAGATTTTCGATGCCAAAATTATTGTTTCCTTAAGATTCTCGAAGTGGGTAGCTAACTTAGTACTTGTGAGAAAAACAACGACTAAATTAGACTGTGCGTAGACTTCCAAAATTTGAATAAGGTGTCTCTCAAAGACCACTACCCCCTTCCAAAAATGGATTACATATTGCAAAAGGTAGTGGGCTATCAAAAGATGTTCATCCTGGATGGTTTCTTAGCATATAACCAAATCATGGTCCACCCAGATGACAAAGAGAATATGGCCTTCACCACTTCGTGGGGAACATTCATGTATGTGAAGATGTCGTTTGACTTGACGAACATTGGTTCCACCTTTCAGAGGGCAATGGAAATCATGTTTATTGATGATAAGGACAAATTCATCATGATTTATCTTGACAACATCACAATGTATCCTAGCTCTAACAAACAACATCTCGAGCACCTGAAAAGGGTTTTCCAGAAGTGGAGAAAGTTTGGCATATCACTGAATCCAAATAAATCTCATTTCACAATGGACGAAATCAATCTTTTGGGGCACATCATTTCCAAAGAAGGTATTAAAATAGACCCCAGTAGGGTTGAAGGTATTTTGAAGATCGACACCCCACACAGTAAAAAGGAGGTACAATCTTTCCTAGGTAAGGTGAACTTTTTGAGGAGATTTATCCCAAACCTGGTGGAAATCATAAGACATATAACTTGTATGATTAGGAAAGGAAACGAGATTAAGTGGAACCCATAGGCCACGAATTCCTTCGAAGATATCAAAGTGGCTCTAACTAAATCCCCTGTGCTAGCCATCCCGGACTTTACGAAGGATTTCCTCCTTTTTTCATTTGCCTCAGAACACACTACTGCCAGAGTACTGTTGCAGAAGGATGAACATGATTTTGAGAAACCCATATCCTACCTCAACCAGAAACTGCACGAATCTCTCCTAAAGTATGACATTATGGAAAAGCAAGAGTATGCCTTAGTAAAAACTTTGAAGGAATTGAGGACATACATATTGCACTCTCATCTCATCGCCTGTGTTCCCAACAGTTCAGTAAAGGACATCCTGACTCAGCCTGACCCGAAAGGAAGGAGAGGGAAGTGGATAGAAGCCATGTTAGAATATGATGTTGATATCAAGCCGACAAATATGGTCAAGAGTCAGGGCCTCTCAAAGTTGATGGCGCAGTTGGATTATGACGTTGTAGGTATGAACTTCATTGTCGATCTATCGGAGTGTCCTCAAGAATAAAATGTTGTGCATATGCCTCAATGTTTCATTGATTCGCCATGGTATGTAGACATCATATATGTATTAGAGAATCTCTAGGCCCCTCCAAGCATGAGTAATACTAAGGTAATATTCCTAAAACTTGAGGTGCTTAATTTATGCGTTTAGGAAAACTCATTGTATTGGAAAGATCTTGGAGGAATATTGTTAAGTTGTTTGTTGGAAGACGAGGCGAAATGATCCATAGAGGAATTTAACACAGGCGATTGTAGAGAGCACCACTATTGGAATACTATCGTGCAAAATATCTTGAGGGAGGGTTATTACTGGCCGACAATTTTTGTTGATGTATATAAAGAGGTCTCCAGCTACCATAAGTGCCAGATTTTCGATGGGAGGAGAAAGCTACATCCCTTGCCATTAAAGCCAATCTCAGTCGAAGCACCTTTCATGCAGTGGGGTATATATTTCATAGGAGATATAAAACCACCATCCTCCATGCAAGATAAATGGATTCTCACGACCAATGATTTTTTTACGAATTGGATTGAGTTAGTCCCCACAAATAAATCCACCGACGCGGTCATCATACAATTCATGGAGACAAACATCTTGTCAAGGTTTGGGTGTCCTGTTAAGATCATAACAGATAATAAGACTGCATTCAAGTCTAAAAGGATGGAGAATTTCTTCTAGGATTATAACATAACCTTGGGGAATTCCACGACATATTATCCACAAGGAAACGTGTTAGTAGAATCCTCAAATAAGAGCCTGACCATGATAATAAAAAGGATCTTGCAAGACAACAAGAGAGCCTGGCATAAGAAGCTTATCTACACATTGTGGGAAGATCAGATTACCACCAAAAAATCCATATCAACATCACCTTTTCAGATTTTTTACAACGCACACGCGATCTTCCCTATTGCATTGGGACTGCCAATTAGGAAATTGTTGCAAGAGTAGGAGGTCGAGCCTGTAATGTCCCTTTCCAAATAGGAACTCCAGAGAGGAGGCTTAATGGTCTAAACCACCTTGTTAGACTATAGCCAGGGCTAGAAAGGGGTAAATAGGGTTACTAGAGGTCACTTTAGTCACCGATGTTATATTCAGAAAGTGACATTGATATAAAGAGGGTAAAAAGCACTTTTAATTCAGTATGAGATAAAAATAGAAGTCAACAGTGAATTAGGGTTTCAGTAGTGATTTAGGGTTTTGGAAGTCAACAATGAATTAGGGTTTCAACAATGATTTAGGATTTTGGAAGGCTATAAAGGAAGGGTCACTGACCTAATTCATCATTATACAGATTATGACTTGTCATTAAGGAGAAGAGGTGCATCTCAGGAGAGATAGTTTAGTGGATTCCAGGAGGAAGACACCAGTTGGTTGATTTTGGTGTTGATAGACACACCCTAGTCACTGGGAATATCATTCATTTCTTCCATCATTCTTCAGCAGTAGTTACACAGTGTTCAACAACAAGGGCACATTTATCCAGAGTGAGGGTGTAGCTTCTGAGAGGGTTTTTAGTCGACTTATCCCATCCATGGAGAATTCCAAGATTTCCCTCTGACCCATTTGAGAGGAAGGCAAGGCACATATTTTTCTTGGTTCCTCATTATATTCCGACAGAGGAATCAACTCGGGCGCATTTTCCAGACATGGAGTTGCGACACTTTTTGTGGATGCATTTGGGGTCCTAGAGCGAGCATCAAGCCATATTCAGGGAAACCCTTCTGAACAATTTCCCATTAGACCAAGGCGGTCATTTTGAGATAGATCCCATATGATTTCGACAATGGAATCACTAGGACACATTTTTCCAGAGAAAGAGGGGGGAATTCCCCCAGGGGGATCTATCCAGGGTCCAAACTCACCAGCAGAAGGGTCCGACAGTTACCAGTACCGAGGACTAGAGCACAACGCATCATTTGGGATAGTTTCTAGGCCATTCTGAGAAGTACAACTCCTAGGGTGAACTTTCCAGACTTCCAATAGTTACCGTTAGATCTGCCATAGTCCCAATGCATCCATTGATTCCGCAGTGCTCCCATATTCTGGGTATTATCTTTTAGTTTCTTATTTATATTCTGGATAAGATCCTTTGTTTGTTGATCTATTCGAGTATTATAGGTTTATTCAGCCTCTTTCGGCCATTTTTCAATCCACAGAGATATCATAATACAAACTTTGCAGTCCTTTGTCGCATTTATTATTTGTATGATCATTTATATGTTGTAAACCATTGATCCTACACACATTTTAACAATGTTTCCTAAACTAGCCAAGTCAGGAACATTATAGTGTTATTGAAGCTTTAGTCCTGCCAGTCGGTTACTAAATACAATGAGTACAACAAAAGACCCAGAGGATTGTGAACACATAGGTGACGAATATGTCACTTACAACAGGCATAATGAAAGAATGCATAGGCTTGATTTTCCCCCTTTTCCTCCTAGCTCAGAGGAAGAGGAAGAGACACACAAAGAATAAGAGAGAAGGCTAGAGTGTGATGCTGAGCACGAGGATAAGAGGATGCTAGGAGACATATATGAGAAACCAAAGGCTAGTGGAAAGGCCCCCGTAGATCTAGAGATAACTTTCATGCAGGTTATCAATGATATGTTAGCTAGTCAACGGACCATGTCTCGGTCCTTGACACAGGTGGTTGATAGATTGGCTAGAGTGGGCACCCCAGACACACAAGTCCTGCATGCAACACATGGGAACTTAGGAGCAAGCAGTAGACCCTAGTCACCCTCTCGCACATAGACATATGCAAGTAGGATTCACAGACCCTTATTTCCAAATATCCTGAGGGAACCCCCAGTAATAGCATCGTCACTGATAGCACAGAGGCCACCCACTCATGTACATGACATTGCAGATTATAGGAGGGATTACACATCATTGGTTCATGAATTCCATCAGGACATGAACTTAGTCGAGTACTATGGGCTCAAACTCAGGAACTTCCCTAGAGAGCCGCAGATGGGAGGACCACAACAAAAACAGGGGCATAACCTCAATTTCATCCAAAAAGTTGGGAAACTGACCATCCCTTCTTTCGATGGATCCTCCCAATACACCATGAAAGTTTGGGTACAGAATCTAGACACGTATTACAAGCTCAACCAGATGACCGAGACAGAGGCCATCAGTTTCATCACCTTACACTTGGAGGGTGAGGCACATGAGTGGTGGTATCATGGACTGGTGACATTAGGTCACAGTTGCATCACCTCCTATAGGGAGCTTATATATAGGCTCATGGAAAAGTTTGACAGGAAGCATCTCGAGATACACTTTAGGGACCTAGCCTAGTTGAGACAAATTGACACAGTAGAGGCATTCATCACAAAGTTTCAGCAGGTATCCATGGTAGTGACAGATATATCAGAGCCCAGGATGATCATGATATTCACAGAAGGACTCATAGAGCCTCTGAGAGGATGGGTAAAGGCATATAAGACTCCCACTTTTTAGGATGCCATCCTTCGCACTCGAGATCTGATAGACTCAGTGCCAAAGACTAAAAATTTATCCAAACCATTTGTGCCCCAGAGGGATCGAGACAAGAAGCCATTCCAGAGAGAATGGAAGGGCAAGGATAAGTTGTATGATGAGACTAGGTGAGAAATTATGAGGAAGAACCTTTTCTTCAGCTGTAGATATCCTTGGGTCCCAGGCCACAAGTGCATGGGCATGGGAGAGATTCATTATATTGAGGTAGAAACAAACAACATGGATAGTGAGGAGGAGGAGTAGGATAGTAGATCCACTAGTTCAGAGGAGGAGTCAACACCAGCAGAGAAGCAATGTCCCCATAGACCACCAACACCGGAAGGAGCCCATCCTCGAGTAGTCCCACAACCGTAAGAGCAGGCAAACAGGTGGAAACCAGCAAAGGGAGAATTCATAGTGACCCTTTCTTTTTTTCTCAGGTATGATACCCTCCATATCAGAGGGATTATTCAAGGGCAATGAGAAATATCCCTGATAGATGGTGGGGCCACCCACAACTTCATCAATGCTTCACTAGTATCAATATGGGCACTTCAGACAAAGGAGTTTGAGGGGTTTGATGTTGCGGTAGCATATGGCCACATAGTGGAGTGTCTAGATAGAGTTCCAAACTTAGAGATGAATTTAGGAAACTACATAGTGAGAGACACATTTTATGTGGTTGACCTATCGGACATAGATGTGGTGTTAGGAGTTCAGTGGATGATTACCTTGGGAAAAATAAACACCAACTACCAAACCTTGGAAATGGGATTCAGAGATCAGGATGGGAAGAAGGTTGTTCTAAGAGGTATGTCGACAGGAGCACCCAGGACAGTTTCAGCTGAGAGGATGGAGAGGATATTCAGAGATGGGTAGGTAGAATATGCCACAAAATGCTTGATCACTACTCAGAAGGATTCAAAAGGTCGACACCAGTACCATACATAGATCAATAATTTATTGGGATGACATTAGTAGGTCTTTGAGGCAATTTGACTAGGGAGAACACCTGACAGGGGGTTTGAGAAAACCATTGAGTTGGAGGAGGAGAAAAAACCTATGATAACCCCCCCCTATCATCATCCTAGGAGGTTCAAGGATGATATAGAGAAGGAAATCAAGGAATTGTTGGTGATGGGACACATCAAACCGAGAAACAATCCATTTTCTTCTTCAGTTGTCTTAGTTCTAATAAGGATGACACCATGAGGATGTGCATTGATTATCGAGCCTTGAACAAGAAAACCATCAAGAATCGGTACCCTATCCCATGCATTGACGAGTTGATGGATGAATTGCATGGGGCAGGTTTCTTCTCAAAAATTGATCTACACTCTGGATATCATCAGATCAACATCCGAGAGTAGGACATAGAGAAGACGACATTTCGATGCCATTTTGGACACTTCAAGTTCCTAGTTATTCCATTTGGGTTAACCAATGAACCCGCTACATTCTAGTCTTGCATGAACCATACATTCATGGATCATTTAAGGAAATCATTCTTGGTTTTCTTCGACAACATCTTGATCTATAGCCGGTCATGGAAAGAGAATATGAGGCACCTAGATGAGGTATTGAGCATCATGGAGGCACAATAATTATATGCCAAAGAGTCCAAGTGCGAGTTTGGTATGACAGAGCTGCTTTAATTGGGCCACATCATCAATGTACAGGGGGTATAGGTGCACCAAGAGAAGATTAGGGCCATTCTGGATTGGCCGACGCCCAGGAACGTGACATAATTGAGGATCTTCTTCGGGCTGTGCAACTATTACAGGTGGTTCATTTGGGGTTTTTATCATCTTGGAGAACCGCTGATAGATATACCAAGCATGGGGCCTTTATATGGACCGATAAATCACAGGAAGCATTTGATCACATGAAAGAAGTCATGGGAACTTGTCCAATGTTGGCACTACTAGACTTCACCTTGCCATTTGTACTAGAGTGTGACGCATCTGATGAAGGGATCAATGTAGTTTTTATGTAGGGAGGAAAAACCATTGTATTCGAGAGATAGAAGCTTATTCATCCTTAGATTTTATACTCCATTTATGACAAGGAAATGTTGGTAATCATGCATGCCTTGACCAAATTCAGATAATATTTGGTGGGCAACAAATTCGTGGCCAAGATTGATCACAATAGTTTGAAGTATTTCCTTGAGCAGAAGGACCTCAGTGAGTGCCAACATAAATGGGTGACGAAGGTATAGGCATTCAACTTTGACATAGAGTATGTCAAGGGGAAGAAGAACATTGTGGCCAATGCACTATCGAGGACACCCAGGACATGTTCTTTGATGGAGATTTCAGCAGATTGTAAATCACACTTGCTAGTGGAATATTCCAAGAACAAGTTCTCTTGTGAGGTGGTGGATGGGAAGATAAAGGATGACTAGTATAGGGAAATTGGCAATGTCATATTTTACAAGGATAGAGTCTACTTGGTGCCAGATTCAGGGCTCAAGAAGAAGATCCTCACCGCAGTTCATGATTCACCTCTAGCAAGCCATTAGGGTTTTTTCAAAACCTATAGATAGATTAGAGAGAGGTTCTCATGGAAGGGCCTCAAACATGAAGTTATGAGACATGTCAATGAGTGTGTGACTTTCCAGTAGAACAATTCAGAGCATGCTCTTCCAACAAGGCTACTTCAACCACTCCCCATTCCAGAGAAGAAATGGGAGAGTATATCTATGGACTTCATCACAGGTCTACCCAAGGTCCAGGGTAAGGACTGTATCTATGTAGTGGTTGACATATTGACCAAGTTTTCTCACTTCTATGCCATACCGATAGATTATAGTGCAGTTCATGTATTTGATCTTTTCTTCAGGGAGGTCTTCAGACTTCATGGGTTACTGAAGAACATCATCAGTGACAGGGACAGTCAATTCATAGGGACATTATGGAGACAGTTTTTTCGGTTTATGGGGACAGAGTTGACACCTAGAACTAGCTATCACCCTCAGATAGATGGGAAGACCGAGATTGTCAACAAGTTGGTTGAAGGTTATTTGAGGAACTATGTAGGAGGACAACAGAGAACGTGGGTAAAGTGGTTACATTTAAGAGAACATTTCTACAACACCACCTTCCACATGTCCATTGGTATGACACCCTTTCGAGCATTGTACGGATATGATGCTCCCACTTTGGTAGACTTGGTCTTTGGGGAGAGAAGAGCTCCCAAGGCCAAGGATTGGATCATAGAGAGTCGGAATATTCTCAAGTTGTTGAAAGAGAACCTACAGACGACGCAAAACTGACAAAGGATAAGTGTAGACAGGCACAGGATAGAGTGCAACTTTGAGGTTGGAGATTTGGTTTTCTTAAGACTCCAACCCTACATAGAATCATCTCTGAAGAAGAGTGGGGTCGAGAATCTCAAGCCCAGATTTTATGGTCCTTACAGAATCATGTGCCGACTAGGCGAGGTTGCTTACAAGCTAGATCTTCCATAGGGGAGCAATATTCATAATGTGTTCCATGTGTCTTGTCTCAAATTGGTAGTGGGACAATTCATTATCACATCAGAGGATCTTCCCCCATTGGATGAGGAGGGACAACTGGATTTAGTTCTAGAGGAGGTTTTGGAGTTTCGGGAGCGAAAACTAAGGAGCAGGGTCATCAGAGAGTGTTTGATCAGATGGAGAGGGCTTCCAATAGAGGATGCTACTTGGGAGAGTGAGCAGGTGTTACAACACCCTGGATAAGTATTACTTGAGGACAAGAAATTTTGGGAAGGGAGGACTATAATGTACCTTTCCAAATAGGAACTCCAGAGAGGAGGCTTAATGGTCTAAATTTCCTCGTTAGACTATATCCATGGCCATAAAGGGGTAAACAGGGTCACTAGAGGTCACTTAAGTCACTAGTGTTATGTTTGGAAAGTGACATTGAGCTAAAGAGGGTAAAAATTTCTTTTAAGTCAGTATGATCTAAAAATAGAAGTCAACAATGAATTAGGGTTTCAGCGGTGATTTAGGGTTTTGGAATTCAATAGTGAATTAGGGTTTCAACAATGTTTTAGGGTTTTGGAAAGATATAAAGGAAGGGTCAACAACCTAATTCATCATTATGCATATTTTGACTTGTCATTGAGGAGAAGAGGTGCATCTCAGTAGAGATAGTTTAGTGGATTCCAGGAGGAAGACACTAGTTGGCTCATTTCGGTGTTGAGAGACACACCCTAGTTACAAGGAAGATCATTCAGGTCTTCCATCATTCTTCATCAATAGTTACACAATGTTCAACAACAAGGGAACATTCATCTAGAGTGAGGTCACAACTTCTGAGGGGGTTTTAGTCGACTTATCCCATCCAGGGAGAATTCCAAGATTTCCCTCCGACCCATTTGAGAAGAAGGCAATGTGCATCTTTTTCCTAGTTCCTCTTCAGAATCTGATAGAGGAATCAATTGGGGTGCATTTTCCAGGCTTGGACATGAGACACTTTTGCAGATACATTTGGGGTTCTAGAGCGAGCATCAGGCCATATTCAGGGAAACCCTTACGACCCATTTCCCAGTATACCAAGGCAGACATTTTGAGACACATCTCATCCAATTTCGACGGTGGAATCACTAGGACATATTTTTCCATAGAAAGAGGGGTGCATTCCCCTCCAAATTCACCAACAGAAGGGTCTGACAGTTACCAGTATTAAGGAATAGAGCAGGGCACATCATTTGGGACAGTTTCTAGGCCATTATGAGAAGTTCATCTCCCAGAGAGAACTTTCCAGACTTCCAACAATTACCATCAGAGATGCCATAGTCCCAGTGCATCCATTGATTCTGCAGTGCTCCCATATATCGAGTATTATGTTTTAGTTTCTTATTTTTATTCTGGATAAAATGTTTTGTTTGTTGATCTAGTCCAGTATTATCAATTTATTCAGCCGCTTTCGACCATTTTGTAATCCACAGAGATATCATAATACAAACTTTGCAGTCCTTTGTCGCATTTATTATTTGTGTGGTCATGTATATGTTGTAAACTGTTGATCCTACACACATATTAGAAACGTTTCCTAAAATTTCCAAGTCAGGAACGTTACAGATCCAAATGATGCGTAAAGGAGGGTAACCCAACTGATTCACATGCAGCAGTAGAGGGATCAGGTGTCTAATCGATCTCAACTCCATCAAGAGGGGATAAAGAAAGGTTTTGACAAACATTCCTGGGAGGAAGATTTTCAGGTGGGAGATCTAGTGCTGAGATGGGACACGAGAAATGAATATAAAGGAAAGCACGGGAAGTTTGATCACCTTTGGACAGGGCCATAGAAAATCGATGCGTACTGCGAGGACAATGCTTATTTCCTGAAAGGAGTGTATGGAGAGTGTCTTGGTTGGAGGCCTATAAACAAAAGGTTCTTCAACCGGTACTTGATGAAGTAAATTTAGTTTAAGTCATTTGTCATTGTAAATAGTCATTTATTTTGCATCGATTTAGTAGGTCAATAGATAATTGAAGCTGGAAGAGAAGGCCTTAATTTTTTGTTGAATTCTTAGAAGCTATGTCAACGAGTCTAGTTTGTTTTTCATCCATAACTTATATTTATTAGTGTCTAGATGTCAAATAAATCCAAATGGTCAGGCACTTGGTCTACTGTTCTTTTCTACCTCAGAGGGAGGATATCATCTATGTTGGAGCCAGCTGTTAGCACTGCCATTTTTTCTTTCCATTTAGATTCGGTTTCAATTCATGTTATGATCCATGCACCCAAACATGTGAAGTTAGGTATGTAACACTGTGAGGTTGAAGTAAGAAAATGGTCGGTTGGCCCTTGCAAATGGGAAAGGGTGTCAGAGTCTGAAACTGTATATGTGGTACAGGGATGTATTTTCCCAAAAGGTTGAATCTCGTTAAGAGGCCAATTTCTACGTACCTCGGTTGAGTCAAGTGGTTAATAAAGGTCATGTAGGCAAGTGAAATAGTTATTATCAGTTCATCATGAAGGCCGAGGAAATGAAAAATTGTATCATTCATATTATACATTCCCAACAAACCATATCACCTACATTACACACGCGGGGATTTACCATGAACAACCTGAAATTCGACTTGAAATATATCGTCACCATAAATTCATTGGTTTCCAACATGTTTTACTCTCTTGGTTGATTCATTATAAATTTCATATGCTCGACATACCCTCTAGTCATAGAACTAAGCCTAAGCTCATTTCACAGTTCCCTCTTTCCAATCGAGTCGGTTCAAAACTGTTCCCCTACTGCATTCGTTCAAAATGTTGTGCACAGATTATACCTTGGTCACGACATGGAGGCTTCTTAGAGCACTGGAAAGGGTGCGTGGAGAAAAATAACTGCCATGTCCGAGCCTCAATTATATTAGAATTATTTCGCACCTGCGATGACCATTCCCAATGATGCAGAAGAAACCATTCTTTCACCTACAGAAGAGACCAGATCAAGTCCCAGAATAACCGAAACAAAGAAATTCATACAGGAGAGGGAGACAAAAAGATCCTCCTCCTCCAAGAAGCATCTGCCTCGAAGGAGGGGCAGGCCAAGAAATAATGAGGAGATCATGAAGGATAAAATTCCAAAAGGATCATGTGTCGGATTGGCAGTTGAAGAACTACTGGGATGTGTCATACGGCTTGAACATTCCAGGAAATAAAGTCACGAACATGGGAATAGAGAAAGGAAAGCGGGCGTCATGGGAGCAATTGAGGGAACTCCATCTCAACAGATGAAGCAAGCAAAGCTGGCTATTTTCGAGCTTTATCAGGAGAACAGGGAATTAAGGTGACAACTAGCGACAAGGACCGCAAAAGCATTAGCCACACAAATTCATGGAGGAAACATGGCATGGCTTAAAAGGAAGCTTAGAGATGCGCATAACGTTATTAGCCAGTTGTGAGAGGTGCAAAGGTTGGTTGAGGAAAGGCACACATAGCATCCCAGAGAATGTGAAGTGACCGAAAAGGAAATCTATGTGGCTCTTTCTAGTGCATAATAAGAGAATGTTTAATGAGAGAAATTTTCTTCAAGGAAGTTTTTGAATGATACCTGCCCTCCAAAGAACCTTACCACTTTGATAATGGTCGTGAGAATCGAACAATTGTTTGCTGTGGACAACTCTTCATCAAATATGTGCATAACAAAAGGTGAAACCAATAGTCAACAAACTTTTGACAGACACCTATTCACTAGGATATCCGATCAAGAGATACAACGACACATTTTTCCCACCTCAGATTCTGACCTGCGATCAAACCCCATAGTGAAACTGAAGATAGTCATTAGTGGATAGACATGATTATTTCCTACTTTGGGATAATACCATCCAAAGAGTCCCTAGCACATGTGGCATATTTTTTTTATTTTATGGTTAATAGTTAGAAAGCAAGGAAGCCCAAGCGATGCCATCGTTTATATATTTAATCTTTTCGATGTAAGCCAGGTTGGTTGCCAAATTGAGTAAACAAATTCTATTGTATGTAATCTGAGTTTTTGACTGAAATTTAATGCAAAGGTCCTGTTATTTGATGAAAAGATTCTAGTTGTGATAGTCGGATGTATTGTGTCCCTTTCTTTGTGTATATGTTTCCTGTTACCTTTTATTTCATATCTTATACTGTCTATTTCAGAATGAATTTTTGAACCTATGGATTCACTTTACAACACCCCTTGTTCACACCACTTATACAAAACCTTTTCCTCTCAAGATAACTTTGAATTCATCCACAACGACTCTCTTGAGTTACTTCCTATGTTTTTTCTCCCGCCACACTTTACGATTTACACTGAAGGTTGTTTCTCGCCTATCCTTCTCCTCTTGAATCCAGTCACTGAATCATTTGTTCTGTCTCTTCCTCAGATCGACCCCATACCCCAAGTTTTACTTTTCTACGCCAATATAACCAGAAACCATTTTACCATAGGTGTCAAATCTAGCCATTGTTTTCAAATT
>JZKD02S1976479.1:1319263-1336207 GCA_000966675.3 Picea glauca
ACAGAGGGAGGGAGAGTGAGCTTGAGAGAGAGAGAGTTTGGGAGGGAGAGAGAGAAATGGAGAGGAAGGGAGAGAGGAGTAGATGCAGGGGAGAGAGAGAGAAAGAGAGAGAGAGAGAGTGAGAGAGATAGGTTTGGAGTGTTATAAAGTAATGGATGTGCTCATTTAACCATAGAGAATATAACAATATTGTCACCCAACCATAGGCCGAAGCCACCCTGAGCACCTTAACCTTGAAAGAGAATAATTCTTGAAGAAAAACCTAGGATTAATAGCCAAAAAAATATGGTGCACCTCTCTCCAAGGATAGAGCATCAAGAAATAATAACAAAAGATGATTAGGGAGTCCAACCCAGAAAAAATGAGAAATGCATATTGTAGAATTGTTGGCAGCAGCTGCTCCCAGGACTTCCGCACAAACTGGATAAGTGTAGTGCGCACAAGTGTACTTCTGTAGTTCTGAGAATGCATGCCAAAATGAAGACTAGAATCCTATATTTATATTGTTTTTTCTAGACTGCCTAGGATGACTTCTCATTCTGGGTGCTAATTACTTATTATATAACATTTCCTTTAGCCAACTTCTTCTCTTGGAGGCTAATAGCCTAATAAAATTCATTCTCTTGAGCTGACTTGTCTTCTAGGGTTCTTACCCAATTATTTAGGGTTTCTTCTTGCTTCCCAGAATATTCTTTTCTCATCATGTTTACACATGGAGTTAAATGCCTCCCACAACTACCATAATTTCAACACTCTCTCCTAGCTAGGGAGGTATTTGAAGGAAATGGTATTGAGCACAAACATACCATTGAATCGGTAGCATCATTATAGCCACATAGACTATCTCATGATCAAATCATCAGCACCATCGTCACTATCAGTGTCATCTGACAATATCAACTACATCATCTCCCAAAACCATACTTCATCTGAGTAATCAAACATGATGTTGAATAATTCACTCAATCCAAGGAGTGATACAAAATCCATTCTTCTAATCTGGGTATATGTCCTAGAAGAATAGATGTTCTGGACCATTTTTCATCTGGAGAATCTTTGTCCATCAGTACTATGATCATCGATCTGATTGATAATCATTTTCAATACTTCTGATAGTTTACAAGGAAATCATAACAATGTCATTCAATAAAACACAATTGTGTCTATCCATAGTAGTACACAACTACAATCTAGTGGTACACTAGCACACCAAGTAGCACACAACTACTTGATCAATCACATATAGTTACAATTAGTGGAACAAATCCACCACAGTAGCACATATCTACTATCCAGAGACATACAGTCTCCATGGAAATCAAATCATTTGATATCAACCTGCATAGAAACAATATCATGATATAATTGAGTCATCTAGGCCATTCTTCCACTCACATCTGTGAGATATGGAAGAGCATCTTCCCTCATAGAGTAAAACATCAACGATCGACTATATGGACTATTCTTATCAAGCAAGGAAGAACAACTGTCCTGATTTTTTAGCCTGGACCATTCACCTATCTTGGCCATTCCTCCAGCACTAAACAAAGTGAAACCTGGAGAGAATGAGTCTGCCCTAGAGAAATGCTTGTCCTTGATTATTGAACCTAGACCACTCACCTATATGGGCCATTCCTCCAACACTAAACAAAGTGAAACATAGAGAGAATGAATCTGCCCTAGGGAATGACTATCTGAACCATTTCCTAAGGACATCACTATCCTGCACCAACCTCCAAAACAAACCATTATTCGAAACTGCTTACAACTGTGATCTTCGAAAGAATGATTCTTCGGCAAGGCAGACCAGTCTTCTTGACCGCCACTGAGAGTGACTGTCAAGAATAAATACTATCCTAGACCATTTCCCCACATTGGCCACAAGGGGAATTATTTTCTATGGTACATCAACAATCCATCAAACCATTTTCATTATGAAAATGACCATTCGATCTGGACCATTTTCCAAATTGGAAAATTATTGTCTGTCAGAAATATCAAACCACTTTCCGAACTAGAAAGGAATTGCATCCTGGACCATTTTTCGAACTGAAAAATGATTGTCCATAAATCAATAACACATCAGTTCTCCCTCCCAACCTAGAAGTCATTTCTTCCTTTTTCAATAAGGAATTCATCTCCACGAGCTCCAACGTTTTTTTGGAGTACACAAACTCTTTCATCTTGGACAAAGGCTTTACTAAAATATCTTCTTATCTAGTCATCTTTGGAGATATATTGGAGAACCATTTCTCCTTTCTAGACCTCATCATGAAGAATGTAATGTTTGATCTCAATGTACTTCAATTTTTCTGGAACACTAGTTTTCTCTGAAGGCTTCATATAGCTTTGATCATTATAGTATATCATAGTTGGATTCAGCTCTTTTGTTTTCAGCTAGCTCATAACATCATGGAAAAGATCAAATTGGAATCTATTCAAGTGGCAATTCTTCTATTATCATGAGATCTTGTCATGGATTGGCAATCCATTATTCTGGAGTTCTGAGTAACCATTATGATACAATATAATTGTTATAGAAATTTTTCACCATGCTTTTGTTGTGCATTGGAGGCTCTGTACCAAATTTCTTGAATCCATACAAGACCTTCTTCCATATTGATGCAGACCCCCTACCTCTTCCTTGGCATGGTCCGCTGACCTCCCTGTCAAGGATCATTCTTCAGTCTTCTCGAGCCAAAAATGGATCCTTAGTTCCATGTCGTAACCTTCAACAAATCCATAGGTCCAAATGCGAACTCATCCCCGCATGAATAAGCACCGATCCCGAGCTCCTTCCCCATGTGACTAATTGATATGATCACGAGCTTCAACTTAAAAGGTGTTTTGGGTTTCGCAACTTCGCGATTCCTGTAGTGAGTCCCTCGAATCCTCCAATTTACGAAACCAAAAATAGGGCTAAGGTTCTCAACTCCTCCCTTAGGTTTTCTCCATGTGACCCTATAATATGACCTAGGGCCAATCCTTTAGGCACGTCGCATTTCATGATACCGGGCATCCCAATATCAACCACCTCATTCCTATGAACCCCGAAAACGCGAAAAGGGCCAACGGTCCTTGGCTCCTTCTTTGGCCTCCGTCCATGTGACCCTTTCCTGTGACCACGTGCTAACACCAAAAGGTGCTACCGGGTTTCACGTTTCAAGATTTCTGTTGCAAGGAATCTTTCTTCCTCGATCTTCGAAACCCAAAATAAAAAATATCTCATCCAAATCAACGGTATCCCTCCTTTTTGATCTGATGGGTCCTATTCTCCTGTCAACCAATGGTCCAGATCTCCCCTTGATCAACGGTTGCAATAAAATCATGATTTCTCCTGTCGCGAGTTCTCGCATCTCCCTTCATTGACTTTCTTCAGTAGTGAGTCAGTGAAATGTTGAACACCCACCACATGTCCTCTCTAATGGACGATCCTGATTCTTTTGGAAAATCACCTTTCCCTATTTTGGAGAATTCTTCCCCTCTAATTTCCCAGTGCAAAAATCTCTGATGGATGTATATCTTCGACACCTCTCACCCCAGATCCGACGGCTGGAATGATTTCGCGATTTCAGCGATCACGAGTCTTCGTTCTTCGCCACCCTTATACACCTAAGTTACGAAACCCTGATGGATTTCGGATCTTCCCCACCTATCCTCCATAATGGACGGTCCCAATTTTTTCAAGACTTTGACATTTCCTCCCTCCTCTTATTATATGAGGTTTAAACATCGTGCACCTTCTCCTAGATCCGATGACTATCAATCCTCTGTGCTAGATGTGATGACCCAGATGTAACCTCCTACACTTTGAGGTTGGAATGGTCCCGTCGTTATCCTCCATGAAACTTCGCTTGATCCAATAGTTGTCATCTATCGATGCTTCCTCCTCATAGGCTCTCCACCGTCAGTTCAGATCCTTTTCTATTTTGCCTTATTCTGTGTGTCTGGACGTGAGATTCAATAGTCAATATATTCTCTCCCATTGCTGATCCAATGACAGCTGTTCTCCTCCTCCTGAGCTTCTGTTCTTTCTGACTTAGAATAATTTCCAAGTGTCAAAGGTCTTGGTCTTTGAATTTCTCCTCCTGCGAGCCCTGTAAGCTTTGGGTCTCGTCTGCATTCTAGAAATGCTATCTCTCCTGAGATTTTCCACTGCTCAGTCTCTAAGGAACTCGACCCTTCTTCGTCCTCCTTAGAATACTTTTGGTGCTCCTCCTGGAACACTTATGCACCCAACTTCCTGAGATTCTCGAATTCGAACAGTTCACTTCTACACACACTCCTTGTTCTTTAATTTCTCAGAACTCTAAAGTCCTCTATCTCTTCTATCCCTTGAAGAGATGAAAGTGCCTTCTTGGCTACTTCCTATTCAAGCACACCTTGTTGAGTTTACAGAGTCTTCAGTAACTTTGTAGGCATATTCTCTGCAAACACCCCTCATTTCTTGAAACTCAAAAGAGAGTTCTCCTCGTGTATTCTTTTCACTGGTTCGATGCCCACCTATCAGAGATTCTACAAAGCTTTCAATAGTTTTGTCTTCTCCCTGTGATTTCTCTGCACAGTCTTCACCTCCAAAGTGTTCAGTAAATTTGAGGCTTCTCCTGAGTTGTGTACTCTTATGGTGTGCTCTCCTAGCATGTTCTCCTCTGATCTCAACAGAGATATTCAAAATGCGCACTCCTTGGGCTGGCCACAGAGCCTCTATCATTCTATTATGCACACCTTGCACAGCCTAGAAACCTAGACTAATATCACAATTCAACAGATAGACAAATTCTATGTATCCCTGCAGATGCAATCTAACACACATATACAACCATTTATAAACAAATAGGTGACATTCATAAATATATTCATAAACAAACCAAAATTATTATGCAAGAAAAAATTCTTGTTTTGATTAACATGAATGCTTGATTATAGTGTGTACAAAGGTCCAACTATCTCAGAGTCTTGACCTTCTTCTCTACCTATCTATCTTCATCTTTTAGAATTCTCTCTATCCACCTCTCATGGAACTAACTCCTATCCTGAGCTCTCTCTCTTAGAACTCCTAAAACCTTCTCAGGTCTCTCTTCTCAGACCTCGCCTTTGAAATCTAAAACAATATCTCACTACAAAATAGGGGCTCTACGAGCTCATCCTCTCTCACCTACTCTAATTGATTTTCATTTAATCACATTCAATGGATTTCTAGTCTAGATCAGATCTATATGTCTATCCTATCAACCATTTAAGTTGGCTCTGCCTACTACCTGTACAAAGGCATGTCTTGACATTAAAATCCTTACAAACATTTAATTCAAATTTTAAATTTGAAAATGAGAGGACTGGCACCTCTCTCCTCCATGAATGCACATTGAATGTGCTGGCTGGATAGCGCATCGCTGAGTCGGAGTGATGATCCTACATCATACTCCCCTCCTGTGAAAAATTTCATGAGCTCCTACTCATGAGCTTCCCAACTATGTTGTTGAAATCCACCTGTATCCCAAACTGTTCTTTGGAGCTATCGATCTGCTCCACTTCCTTGTTGTTGTTGTTGTTGCTTTTGCTTCTTCTTCCCTGTTGCTATGGAAGGTTTATTTCTTCTCATATTCCCCTTGCTTACTTCTTCCCATGATGACCTCAACATGATCCTTCTAATCTTCTCAATCACCTCATCCAACTGCTCCAGTTGCTGGCTCTCCTTACAAAGTCTCCTCGACTGCACTTCTTCCCTGCAAATGGGTAGATCAAGTCGATCCCCCCTGCTATTTTATCCCCTTGTGGAATTTCATTTCCACTCTACTACCAATTTCAATTTCACAGTCTCCTCATTAGGTTTCTGCTCAAATTCTTCCTATGACAAATTTGTTGTTGTCAGTTCTCCTTATGCTGGTTCAACTCTATCTTCTTCCAGTGGTTCTCCGAGCTGGTATGATTCTCTGCCTACTTCCAACTTGGCTCATTGGATATGAAATCTTTGCACCATTACCCTCCTTTCTAGAGCTTCCAATTCCTCAAACAGATCAAAAAATTCTATGTTGTTTGCTTCCTCTCTCGCTACAAGCTTCAATGTTGTAGTCATCTTTGTTTCAACTTCCTGGATGAAAATTTTGAGCCATTATGTTGAATTCTCTTGTCCTTCTTCTTGGGAAGATTCTGATATCTTCTCCTTCATCATGACAGTCACTGCTACTTGTCCTTATTCTTTGATTTCAATCTCATCATTTTCATTGATCCTCACTTGGTTGTCTCGTAGGAATACCTGAATTCCCCCAATCATCAGAATGTTATTCTCATTCTCCTCCTGGATGGTGAAACTTTTTAAATTGTCCTCATATTCATTCACATGGTCTGCAAAACCACATGAATCTTCTCCTATCAACACTCCTTGCTGATATGAAATCACCTCTGAGCTCATCTTTTCTCCCTTGCCCTCATGAAAATATGGGATTTCTTCCTTTCCCTCCTGACAGTCTGTGAGATCACCCGATGACCTCTTCTCACTGCCCACCTAACAACTTGAACATTCTTCATTTCTCACCTCGTGGTTTCTCATATCTCTGTTTGAATTCTTCCCCTCATCATCATTGAGATTTCTCCTAGCTTCTGGCTCATAGATGTGACCCATTTCTTCTTCACCTATGAGTTTCTCAACATACCTCAGCCACATTTTCAATATTCTTCGTTGTCTTCTGGCAAACAATTCCTTGATTGGCCACTTCACCCTCTTATTCATCAACCACTCATACACCCAATATTCTTTCACACTCCATTTCATTTCCAATTCAATATTTTCCATTCGTTCCCTCACCTCACTTAGCTCTTTGTCCATCTCAACTTTTCCTTTTTGCTGAAGGTCCTTTCCTTGACCACTCCTATGACCTTCAATAGTCATCTTCATCCTCCTACCTTCTCTTCTGGAAAGTATATGGATTACTCTACCTCTGTGAGCATCTCTATATTCCATCACAACTCACTTGGTTATCTATTGACTGTTGCACACCTTGCAACAATCACCACAGAGCATCCATACTCTTTCCTCCTTCACCTGCTGTCTACAGATGCAATTTTGATACCACCTGATGTCACCAAAATTTCTCCTTCGATCCTTTGCTCTAATACCACTTGATGGTATTATACTATCTCCTATATCTCCTGCCTAATGTCTGAAAACAAAGATAACAATTTTCTTCTATTCCTCTTTTTCCTCCCTCTGCCTGCATTCTACAGACATAAATTAGCTTTGATACCACTTGATGGTATCGAACTATCCTCTTCATCATCTTCGCATACATAAATCAATTTTTTTCAAGCTCTGATACCACTTGATGGTGTCATACTATATCCCTTACCTCTTTCTCTTCTGCTTGAGATAAACTAAGCTTTGATACCACTTGATGCAGCCCCCCTACCTTTGCATCATATTAGGGTCTACTGACCTCCCGGTCAAGGATCCTTTTTCAGTCCTTTTGAGTCGAAAATGAATCCTTTGTTCCGTGTTGGAACCTTCAATGAATCCACAAGTCCAAATGCGAACACATCCCCACGTGAATAAGAACTGAGCGCGATCTCCTTCCCCACATGACCAACCGATATGATCACAACCTTCACCCTAAAAGGAGTTCCAGGTTTCGCAATTCCTGTAGTGAGTCCCTCGAATCCTTCAATTTCGGAAACCCAAAATAGGGCTAAGGTTCTCGACTCCTCCCTTAGGTTTTCTAGATGTGACCTTGTCCTATGACCTAGGGCCAATCCTTTAGGCACGTCTCATTTCATGATACCGGGGATCCCAATATCAAGCGCCTCGTTCCTCTGAATCCCAAAAACCCAAAAAGGGATAATGGTCCTTGGCTCCTTATTTTTCCTTCATCCATGTGACCCTTTCCTATGACCATGAGCTAACACCAAAAGGTGCTACAGGGTTTTGTGTTTCAAGATTTTTGTTGCAAGGAATCCTGATTCCTCGATCCCCGAAACCTGAATTCCAAAATCTCTCATCCAGATCAATAGTCTCCCTCCTTTGTGATCTGACGAGTCCTATTCTCCCATCAACTAATGGTCCATATCTCCCCTTGATAAATGGTTTCTATCAAATCATGATTTCTCCTATCGCAAGTTCTCGCAGCTCCCTCTATTGAGTTTCTTTAGTAGTGAGTCAACAAAATGCTGAATGCTCACCATGCATCCTCTCTGATGGATGGTCCTGATTCTTTTGGGAAATCTCCTTCGGTAATTTTGGGGAAGTCTTCCCCTCTAATTTTCTGGTGCCCAAATATTTGATGGGTGTAGATCTCCAACATGTGTCACTCCAGATCCGACGACTGGAATGATTTCACAATTTCAATGATCGCCAGTCTTCATTCTTCACCACCCTTATATTCCTAAGTTCCAAAACCCCGATGAATTTTTGATATTCTCCACCTATCCTCCATAATGGATGGTCCTGATGTTTTCAGGACTTTGACATGTCCTCCCTCCTCTACTTATACTAGGGTTAAACCTCATGCACCTTCTCCTGGATCCGATGACTATCGGTCCTCTGCGCTGGATATGACGACCTAGATCTAACCTCCTATGCTTTGAGGGTGGAATGGTCCCACCGTTATCCTCCATGCAACTTTGCTTGATCCAACAATTGTCCTCTATCAACGCTTCCTCCTCTCAGGCTCTCCATCGTTCATTTAGATCCTTTTCTCTTTCGTGCTATTATGTGTGTCTAGACGTGAGATTCAACAATCCATATCTTCTCTCCCAGTGTCGATCCAATGACAGTTGTTCTCCTTCTCCTGAGCTTCTATGCTTTCTAACTTAGAATAATTTCCAGGTGTCAAAGGTCTCGGTCTTCGAATTTATCCTCTTGCATGTATTGTATGCTTTGGGTCTCATCTACATTCTAGAAACGCTATCTCTCCTGATATTTTCAACTACTTAGTCTCTAAGGAACTTTACCCTTCTGCGTCCTCCTTAGAATATTTTTGATGCTCCTCCCGGAACACTTCTGCGCCCAACTTCCCGAGCTTCTAGAAATTGAACTGTTTTCTTCTGCACACACTCCTTGTGCTTTAATTGCTTGGACCTATAAATTTCTCTATCTATTCTATCCCTTGAAGATATTAAGGTTCCCTCCTGGCTATTTCCTATTCAAGTACACCTTGTTGAGTTTACAAAGTCTTCAGTAACTCTGTAGGCGTCTTCTCTGCAAACACCACTCGTTTCTCGAAACTCAAAAGAGAGTTCTCCTCGTGCAGTCTTTGCACTAGCTCGATGCCCACCTAGCAGAGATTCTACAGAGCTTTCAGTAGTTTTGTCTTCTCCTTGTGCTTTCTCTGCACAGTCTTCACCTCCAGAGTGTTTAGTAACTCTGAGGCTTATCCTGAGTTTTGAACTCTTCCGGTGTGCCCTCATGGTATGTTCTCTTCTGATCTCAATAGAGAGATTCATAATGCACACTCCTTGCGCTGGCTACAGAACCTCTATCGTTCTGTTACACACACCTTGCACAACCTAAAGAACCCAGAATGATATCATAATTAAACAAATAGACAAATTCTATCTATCCCTGTAGATGCAATCTAACATACATCTACAACAATTTATAAACACACAGGTGACATTCATAAAGATACTCATAAACACACAAAAAGTATTATGCGGGAAAAACTGCACTTTTTCATTAACATGAATGTTTGATTACAATGTGTACAAGGCTTAGACTATCTCAGAGTCTTGACCTTCATCTCTACCTATTTATCTGCCTCTTGCAGAATTCTCTCTATCTGGCTCTCGCATAACTAACTCCTATCCTAAGCTCTCTCTCTCAAAAATCCTAAAACCTCCTCATGTCTCTCTTCCCATACCTCTCCTATTGAAATCTGAAACAATATCTCACTACAAAAGAGGGGCTCTGCGAGCTCATCCTCTCTCACCTACTCTCATTGATTTTATTTTGATTACATTCAATGGCTATCTAGTCTAGATCAGATCTAGATCTCCAACTTGTCAAGAATTTAAGTCGACTCTTCCTACTACCTATACAAAGGCATGGCTTGGCATTAAAAGCCTTACAAACATTTAATTCAAATTTTAAATTTGAAAATGAGAGGACTAGCGCCTCTCTCCTCCATGAATGTGTGTTGAATGTGCTGGCTGGATGGCGCATTGTTGAGTCAAAGTGATGCTCCTGCATCATATGTGCATACAAGAGTCTCTTCTGATATACCTCAAAACCTTGAGGTTTTTATGTGCTTCTTTGTTTGATTACTCTATTGAAGAGAACAATCTTTGCATTCATATGATTTAAACTCCAACCCATGGATATTGTGTATGATATAATGGCTCATCTAGAAGTATGTATGGTTTACTGGAACAAGAAATCATTATAGTATTCTCCCTCCATCTAGGAGAACCTCTAGTTGTGGATCTCACAATGCTTACATTCATAAGTCTTCCATACCATGTTCTTCATCACAAATTTCAATTCCTCTTCTTGATTTCTTTTAGTGAGTTCAGATCAAGCTGGTAGTCTTTTGATTCTTGATACAATCACTATTTTTTCTGGATTTTCTTTCTCTCTTGGAATCTTCATGTTCTTCCTCATGTTTCTCTTTACCTCTTGGGTCCATGGATTTTTCTATAGATTCCATGCCCTGATGATTCCAACTTATTTCTTTCATCATAGGATCATGGATGTGGATGGAAAACCAGTGATACTTTAAGGCTTCTTTTCGAACACGACTTCTTCTAAAGTCACACTGAACATGTGCTTCTTTTCATGGTTTCTACCATGGATATATACTTCATCATGTTCAATGGATCATATTATTTAGGGTTAGCTCCCTCCTAATCCTTTCTTCAATCATGAATGCATGCTCTTCTATTGAAAATATATAATCGACTCCCTCCATATAACAGAGTCCACGCTTTCGTCTGCATCCTTATTGCCTTCTTCAAAGTGTCACAAGTCTTTTTCCAATTTTGTCTTGATTGCTGACTTCTTTCTGTCTTTACTTATTCTAGGTTTCTTCAATATTGATTATGATTTCGGTTTATCTTGTAGCTGTTACTTATGTAATAACTTCAACATGAATTGTTACAGGGGGTTGTTTATGTACTTCATCCTTTCATGTGTATTTCTTGACTTGTAGTCATTGTGATAGTAATCCTTATCTTTTTGTTCTTCCATAGGTATAGTTTCTCTTTGAACATATTATCTTCTAAGAAATAGATATGCAAGATATGTACATAAATCATGGTATGTACACAAACTATGAACAATATTGTTGCCTTATCTTAGAAGAAGAAGTTTGTTTTGCCCTGTTTGGCCTTCTTTGAGGGTTCCCTTTCTACAACAACTGATACTTTGTGTGTTTCCTTCCTTTTCTTTAACTCAGGACAATGATTCTTGTAGTGACCATATTTTCGATAGTTGAAGAATTGTATTTTTGACATATCTTTCTCTTGATTTGATTTCTTCCTTGAGCCAAACTTCCTTTTATTCATGAAATTATTGAACCTTTCCATGAAGGCTTGATCATCATATTCCTTTTGGGGTTTCTCTTTTGCACTAATCCTTGATTCTTCTTGTGCACAACAAGTCCAAAGTTCTTCAAATGTAGTATACTCCTTACTTTTGTTCATGCTTGTTGCAAATGCATCCCATGTCTTGGGAAGACCATTGAGTACTATATTTACCAGTTCTTGCTCTGAAATGATCGCTTCAATAGTTTTTAGTTGATCTCTTAACTGAGATATTCTCACAAAGTATGGTGTTATGTTGTCATCATCATTCATTTTCATGTCACAGAGCTCATTCTTCAGACTCATTACTTGTCCAATGTTTCTGACTGAGAATAGGTTTGTTAGGGCTTCATACATATTCTTAGATGAGTCAAGATGGGAGATGTAGGGTATTAGGTAGTCTTTTATAGTGTCCATTATGATACTCATGGAATTGATGTCATTTTCTTTGAAGTTCTCCATAACTGCAACGTTATGTGGTTCCTTCTCTTTTCCTTTTTCAAACTATGGTTCCACAATATTTCCTTTTACGATATCCAACACTGTATTCTTGGCAAGGATGATATCAATCCTTGTCTTCCATGTTCTGAAGTTAGAAGCCCCTTCTAACTTTTTTTCTAACTTCATAGAGTAAGTCATAATTGCTTTGACTTGGTCAACCCTTGATTTTGACCAAAAACTCAAACTTGAGGTCTTAGCTTGTTGAGAGTACCAGGAGATGAATTAGGCTAGGGTGCACTAGCATATGCATAAATTAGGTCAATATATTCACTTAAGGTGCCTCAATGAGAGGGTTAAGGTTTCATTGTTGCAACAAAAACTGGTTGCAACTACAACTGCAACTGAGCAAATCCTCCCAATATATCTTCCAGTGGTTAGAATGTTTGAATATAGTGTGGGCCCATAACCGGTTATACAGTAATGGATGTGCTCATTTAACCATAAAAAATATAGCAATATTGTCACCCAACCATAGGCCGAAGCCACCCTCGAGCACCTTAACCTTGACAGAGAATAATTTTGGAAGAAAACCCTAGTCTTAATAGCCAAACAAAGGTGTTGCACCTTGTTGGAAAATATTGAACAGACAACGAATGGCAAATATTTAATAGACAACGAATGCTTGTCATTGATGGCAAGTACAACAGTGAAGATGGCATGAGTACAGGAAGTTTGTAATCGACAGGAAAACACAAGATAAGTTCAGGAAGGTCGAATGATCGAAGGTGAATGATCGAAGGCAACACAACGTTGATCAAGTGATCGAAGACCACTAAAGTTTGAGAAGAATCTTTGATCGTTGGATTCCATTAAAAATTCCCGAAAGAAAGAGTGTCATTAGATCTAAATGTAGCCAAGAAGAGATCGTTGAAGAGGAGGACAAATCTCAACCGTTAGATCTAAGCACAGGATCCGACCATCATTGGATCAAGAAGAACCCGCACGTTCTTTAAGGTACAAGGAGAATTGGGCATAATCGCGATATGCAAAATCGCGATGTAATCTGAGCCGTCAGATCAAGGTTTGATTTGGACTATTGATTCCAGTCTCTGTCAAAGTTTCAGGGATCAAGAGTTGGACATGTCAAAGATTATTGACAACAGGAATCCCGATATCGCGATATGTGAAATCCCGATGAAATCTGAGCCGTCAGATTAAGGTTGAATCTGGACCATTGATTCCAGTCCTTGTCGGAGTTTCGGGGATCAAGAGCTGGACATGTCAAAGATTATTGACATCAGGAATCTCGATTTCACGATATACAAAATGATGATTCAATCGCAACTGTTGAATCAAGCTCAGATCTGGATCATTGATCTAACTCCATATCGGAGTTTCGCGAATCGCGACATGGAGAGGCAAAGAACCGAAATCAACAAGAATGTCGAAATCGTGAAATCGCGATTCAATCGTAGCCGTTGAATCAAGATCAGATCTGGACCATGGAATCACAAGACATGTGGCAAGTGATCAAAATTTCGCTGACTTGGGGTCAATGGAGCATAGTGTCAAAAATTACGAAACGAGAAATCACGAAAGCACTTTTTGCATAGGCCCTTGGTTATGACCATATTCATATTTGGGAAGGAGCTAGTGCAGAAAAGCTCTGTATCAGAATTTCGTAGATCGGGAGTTTTAAGTGACAAGAACATTGAACATCAGAAGTGTCAAAATCATGATATGCAAAATCACAGAATGATCTGAAACGTCAGATCAAGTGTTGATCGGAGGGTTATTGTTCTCTCTCACAGTTAACTCCTTAGTTTGGAATCTATTATCAAAACAGACTCATGATTGCTAATCAATTAGCGTTTCATTTGACGTTTCAGTTGCTTGGACAATTGTCTTTCTTTTGCCTAAGGAGTTGGGAAGTTGAACCGTCGTGTAGGTGTGTATAAAAGAAAATGAGACAGACTGTGTATGGTTGGTTTTCCTGTAAGAGAGAAAAATGAAACTGTAAGAAAAGGAAAAGGAGAGAATGCGCAGGAGGAGATTGAGCATATGTGCAGTGTGAGATGAAACACATAGCAGACTAACAGAACAAGTTGAAGCAGAGCAGAATGATAGAACAAGTTGATGCATAGCAGACCTGATAAACAGACAGAGGAAGAAATGAATTACAGAACAGTTAGAAGGTGACCAGATGGACATAACAAAGAAAGATCGGTAAGAATTGATGTATCTGTGTAGTTGAATGTTTATATGTTAATTTATGTTATAGGGAGGTTGGGAGGTTCTCGGGAGGACTGTTGTCCTCAGAGGTTCAAGTGGGATCTTGAACAGAAAAAGTTGTAGCTTCCATCTGGTTGCAACCAGAGAAACCAGGGTGGCAGGGTGGTGCTAGGGAGAATAAGTGTTCTCTATTATACAGGTTGGAGCCTGTGTAACTGGAAGTTGGTGTTTCCATCCAGTTGGTGCTGGAACATATAGGGAGTTGGTGCTTCCTTCTAGTGGGTGCTAGAGAAACGAGGGAGTTGGCGCTTCCTTCTAGTGGGTGCTAGAGAAACCAGAGAGTTGGTGCTCTCAAACAAGTTGCAGCTTGTAAANGATGCAATCTGAGCCGTCAGATCAAGGTTTGATCTATACCATTGATTCCAGTCCCTGTCAGAGTTTCGGGGATCGAGAGTTGGACATGTCAAAGATTATTGACAACAGGAATCCCGATATCGCGATATGCGAAATCGCGATGAAATCTGAGCCATCAGATTAAGTTTGAATATGGACCGTTGATTCCAGTCCTTGTCGGAGTTTCGAGGATCGAGAGTTGGACATATCAAAGATTATTGACATCAGGAATCCCAATTTCGCGATATGCGAAATGACGATTCAATCGCAGTCGTTGAATCAAGCTCAGATTTGGATCATTGATCTAACTCCATATCGGAGTTTCATGAATCGCGACATGGAGAGCCAAAGAAAACAACGCAACAAGAATGTCGAAATCGCGAAATTGTGATTCAATCGTAGCCATTGAATCAAGATCGGATCTGGACCATGGAATCACAAGACATGTGGCAAGTGATCAAAATTTCGTTGACTTGGGCTCAACGGAGCATAGTGTTGAAAATTATGAAACGAGAAATCGCGAAAGCGCTTTTTGCATAGGCGCTTGGTTATGACCATAGTCATATTCGGGAAGGAGCTAGTGCAGAAAAGATCTGTATGGAAATTTCGTAGATCGAGATTTGTAAGTGACAAGAACATTGAACATCAGAAGTGTCGAAATCGCGATATGAGAAATCGCGGAATGATCTGAACTGTCAGATCAAGTGTTGATCGGAGGATTATTGTTCCCTCTCACAGTTAACTCCTTAGTTTGGAATCTGTTAGCAAAACAGACTCATGATTGGAAATCAGTTAGCGTTTCAGTTGGCGTTTTAGTTTCTCGGACAATTGTCTTTCTTTTGCCTAAGGAGTTGGGAAGTTGAACCGTTGTGTAGGTGTGTATAAAAGAAAATGAGACAGACTGTGTATGGTTGGTTGTTCTATAAGAAAGAAGAATGAAACTGGAAGAAAGGGAAAAGGAGAGAATGCTTAGGAGGAGATTGAGCATATGTGCAGTGTGAGATGAAATGTAGAGTAGACTAAAAGAACAAGTTGAAGAAAAGCAGAATGACAGAACAAGTTGATGTAGAGGAGACCTGATAAACAAACAGAGGAAGAAATGAATTACAGAATAGTTAGAAGGTGACCAGATGGACAGAACAAAGAAATATTGGTAAGAATTGATGTATCTATGTAGTTGA
This sequence comes from Picea glauca, assembly GCA_000966675.3. Taxonomy (NCBI): domain Eukaryota; kingdom Viridiplantae; phylum Streptophyta; class Pinopsida; order Pinales; family Pinaceae; genus Picea; species Picea glauca. Next base: position 1,335,019 of record JZKD02S1976479.1, read on the forward strand.
ATGTTTATATGTTAATTTATGTTATAGGGAGGTTGGGAGGTGCTCGGGAGGACTGTTTTCCTCAGAGGTTCAAGTGGGAGCTTGAACACAGGAAGTTTTAGCTTCCATCTGGTTGCAGCCAGAGAAACCAGGGTGGCAGGGTGGTGCTAGGGAGAACAAGTGTTCTCTATTATACAGGTTGGAGCCTGTGTAACTGGAAGTTGGTGCTTCCATCCAGTTGGTGCTAGAACATATAGGGAGTTGGTTCTTCCTTCTAGTGGGTGCTAGAGAAACCAGGGAGTTGGTGCTTCCTTCTAGTGGGTGCTAGAGAAACCACGGAGTTGGTGCTTCCTTCTAGTGGGTGCTAGAGAAACCAAAGAGTTGGTGCTCTCAAACAAGTTGCAGCTTGTAAAATAGAGGTAGCAGCCTCACATTGAGTTGGTTCTCAATTAAAGATGATGTATAGAACTTAAAAGACTGCCTATCATTTCGAAGAAGAAGAGGTTTTCTCCCTTTATGGGTTTCCTCGTGAAAATTTGTTCCTGTGTATACCTTATGTGTGACTGATGCTTTTTACTTTTATTTTCCATATGTTGTATAATGTTGATGATCACTTGAAGAAAGATTAAGAATATTTTAATAGACTTAAAATTGTTTAAGCTCAAAGACAACTGATTCATCCCCCCGTCTCAGTTGTATTAGTAATTTCAACACACCTCTCTCCAAGGATAGCGCATCAAGAAAGAATAAAAAAAGATGATTAGAGAGTCCAACCCAGAAAAAAAGAGAAATGCAAATTGCAGAACTGCCAGCAGCAGTTGCTTCCAGGACTTGTGCGCAAACTGGATAACTGCAGTGTGCACAAGTGTACTTCTATAGTTCTCAGAATGATTTCCAAAATGAAGACTTACCTTCTATATTTATACTGTTTCTTCCAGACTGCCTGGTCCGACTTCTCATTCTTGGTGCAAATTACTTAGTACATAAAATTTCATTTAGTTGACTTCTTCTGTTGGAGGCTAATAGCCTAATACAAATCATTCTCTTGAGTCAACTTATCTTCTAGGGTTCTTAACCAATTATTTAGGGTTTCTTCTTTCTTCCCAGAATATTCTATTCTTGTCATGATTACACGTGGAGGTAAATACCTCCCGCATCTACCATAATATCAATAGTGAGGGAGAGAGAAAAATGGAGAGGGAGGGGGATC
>JZKD02S1976480.1:10486-21790 GCA_000966675.3 Picea glauca
ATTAATTAATTAAAGTGATTTAATTAATTAATTAAATATTAATAAAATGAAAGTCACTTTGGAGGGACAAGGTGAGCCAAAAGGTATAAAGGAAAGGCAAGGGCCTCTTCTCATGCATTCATGTATGTTTATCAGTTTGATATCTGTCTTTAGCTAGTGAGCCCATCTCTTGGGGTTTTGAGGGTTTTGACTTAACAAACCATAGAGGATGATTCGGTGGTGAAACATTCCACCTAGATTGTCCCAAGATTGGTCTCGTCGATGCAATACTCTCCCACACTATTCTAGTCAAATCTACATCAGTGCAAGAGGTTCTGCACAGCCACAGTCATATAAAGAGGAGGAGGGCACACCATTGGGGGTTTCCAGCAAGGGGGGCACACCATCCTTGGAGAGAGATTCGTTGTAGGAGATTGGAAGGGTCGTTGAGGATTCTATCACTTGGGTTTTCATTAAAAGGCCTTGGACATCAGATCTAGTTCTTTCTGAGATAGTTGTATGGCTTAGATTATTTCTTGAGCAGTGGGGCGAATTGAAGAGAAGGAGGGCATTTTTGAGATCCAAATCTAGTCCATTTGGAGGGGTTAGACTTCAGATCTGACCTGAGACTTCATCTATCGACTTGCAGTGTCCCAATCTATATTTCTGGAGAGTTTCAGAGCATTTGGAGGCCTCCTTCAGCAGGGTCGAATTATCTATGGCTTCAGTCACCCAGTGGGGCACACCAATCAGTAGGGGTTTTCAGATCTACAGAGATTGAGAGGGATCTTGGAGATTCGGGCACCTAGTTTGTTCTTACCATCACCCGATCTATCAGTTGGCATATTTCTTAGGGAGATTGGACACTTTTGGCAGCAAGGTCGAGTTATTGAGGGTTTCAACCTTCTATTGGAGCATGGCATTCTTCAGCTGGAGAATTTGTTATTCAGATCTTCTTGTATTGATATTCATTTCTTATTTAGCATTTGGAGGCATCTTTTGTATTAGCGAGAGCATTTTGTAGTAGCTCTTATCTATTGTCTATCTTCTTGGCCATTTGTTGAGCATTCTAGATCGACATCTTCATTGTAGCAGGTTTCTCTATTTTATGAATAAAGAAGAATTGAGATGTTTTGTCTTGTCTATCTTATTGCATATGGTTGAGGTATGTTCCATGGTTATCTCTTTCTATTATTTTCTGCATACACACATAGAAACACTTCTAAAAAGTAGATCAGCAAAGTGTTTGACGAAATACCTCACTCAGAAAAAGTTTTTAAAAGACACCAAAACAGTGATGATCCTTGCATAATGGCTTGGGATCATTACATCACCTCTCCCATCAGGTCGATTCTTTAGCTAGATCTTGTATATGTCGAGTTGATTCTTTCATTAGGTCTCATATTTGAACCTTCATTTCATCCACCCTTATCCTTTTTCTCCATCTAGTATAGAAATTGGTGACAACCTCAAAGTCGGCGAATGAAATGAAGCTGGGAGAAGAGTACCAACCATCCATGGGTATCCCAACCTTTGGAATTTAAGTTGGGAATTTACAAGCATAGTTTAATTTTGTTTCAAGATTGTGTAAAAATGAAACCAATACCAAGCTTAGTCTTTGTTCTTTTGCATGCTTGTAAATACATGAGAATAAGTTACCGATCTTAGTATTTTTTATTTCTCATGCTCGTAAATACATGAGGATTTAACCGAGTAGACTTTTATCAATTTTACAGACTCTCAAAGGTTAAAAAAAAAAGGAACCGCCTGGAGTCTCCTTTAATCTCTTTTCAGACTCTCTAAACATGAAAATATTGTCGAGTGATCTTTCATCCTTTCACACTCGTTAAAAGGTTTGAAAGGGCATATTTTGAGTGTTAGTTTATTTCTTTTTCAGCCTCGCGAGACTAAATTTATGAAAAAGGACAACCGTGGAGTCACCTTTAAGTTCTTTTTAGACTCTCTAAACATGAAAAACAACCAAGTTTTCCTTCTCTGGACTCGCTAAACTACACATTGAAGGTACCATATGGGAACGAACCCTTAATTATTCTAGTTCATTGAAAAAAGGAAGAGGGACTTACCAAAGGTGAGTTATATCGAGCATGTGTTATCCTCCTCAAGCGCATTAAATAAAAAAGAGTTACTCGTCTATCTGGGTGGGGGGAAAAATTGAAGGAAGTAGGTCAAGGTTTTTGAGAATCCTTTATAGAAGATTTTGTCTCCCTTGAACATGGCCCTATTTGCATCTTGTCTTACAGTTGGGTAATTTTCTTGTCTCTGAGTCATACCAATTCCATGTGTCGCCATACTTTTTCATCCAGTCGAAGAGTGCTCTTATTGTCGTCATATTACATTCTTGGTACTCATCAAGTCAGTGTTGCCATGTCAGTTGTCATGCCTTATCATGTTCAAGGGAAGTTTCACTTCAAACCATCCATATACAGTATTTCCAGTTTCCATTTCCTATGGTAGTCCATACTCATTTGATTCACCATATTACATTACTTTCCTATGTCAGTTTCGTGTCGTTGATAGGGGATACAACAAGGCCCTCCTTCGATGTCTTTTCCTATCGACTTCAAGACATAATCCAGGACTTAGACTTAGAAAATAGTTATTACCTTGGGATTTGCATGCCTCAATGAAAGGCCTCCTCACCTTTGATAGTAGGTTTTCATCATTGACCTCTGATCGAATGATTCCACGAATGTTCGACTTCAGCTCATTTATTCACATTCGTTGGAATGTACTTCGGTACCTTGGGATTCATTGACATCATTGGTGATTTCTCTCACACTTTTTCATGGTTTACGTCAATGACCGATAATCAAGTGGTTTCTACCATGTTCGACATCAAAACATCTATTCACATGGCTATATTCGTACAACATCGAGATCGGGAAGAAGATCCTAGGTTGAGTGTTCATTCTGATATCTACTTTACCCAGGGTACAAAAGAATATTATTTGAGCACATTGATATATATACTATCACATAGATCCACTTTGTATTGGTCCGTGGCTATGTTTTTTCATCTTGTAGATACACTTTCTATTTTTCGTGGCTACGATCAGTTCATGTCATGGAAGTATAGATCCACATTGTATCTTTCGTGGCTATACTCCTCAGTCAATATGATTATGAATCTGCAGTGTATTTGATGGCGAACATACCTTAAAATTCCTTTATCACTCAAACATAGGTATGCTTCCCTTGGGTTTGAAACATGTCATAACATTTGTTTGATGGTTGTTCGCAGATTCTACTAGATTCTCCAACTCCACACCCTTGCATTAAATATTTGTAAAGTGTTTCAACCATCATTATCTCTTATGACCTCACACTTTAGGGGGCATTCTATTACACATGAAATTTTCACACCTAGGTACCTCACCCTAAGTGTTGTAATGTGTCATATAAGTGTCTCATACACCTCGACACCATGGAATAACCTATGTCACAATCCCTAGTCAATGTGGAGGAGGGATATATTACATGAAGGACAAAATACCAAGTGCACATGAATTATTATTATTATTCATGAAAAAGAAATTAATTAAGTGTGAGAATCCACTTCACATTTAGTTTCCTATTTTTTAGGGAAGGTGGAGGATCTCATGGATGGTTGAAATATTTCCTCCTTAAAATCCTTGAGAGATATTTCCTCCCTAAAATCCTTAAGAAATATTTTCTCCTTAAATATCTTAGAGATCTCTTTTTTAGTGGATCTAATAAGAGATCCTCTCCATGGTGGTTAAGCCTCCAAATCCTATATAATGAGGGCTTTCCATGGAGGAGGGAGGCATGGAGAAGTTTAGAGATACCAAACTTGTGATCTCATAAGGAAGGAAGAAAATTGGAGGTATCAAACTTATGGTCTTGGGATATTTGTGCAAGGGTTGGATGAGGAGGACTTCGAGAGGCTATTACGACCTCATCAATGGTTTGTAAGTATCTCTTTTGAGTTCTCATTAATATATGTTCTTGGAATGTTTCCTTCAAGTTTTTGTAAATTTTCATGGACTTGTCTCTTTGGATAAATCTAGATTTAAACTAATCATGGTAGAATAGGAAGTATTCTTTGTTTCGATGTTTATTGGATTGTAGGACTTGTTGAAGGACTTGGAGATCAAGACTAACTTGAACTCAGCGAGGGAAAAATTAGTAAATATTTACTCTTACCTTCTTCCTCTTCTCTATTGATTAGATTAACTATGTTAAAGGAAATTCAGTGTTCAATGTTGGCACTTTTCTGTCTTGGTCATAGGGGTCTAAGATCCAAGAGAGAATTCACCTATCTGCAGGGGGATTTTCCTACAACAGAAATTGGCGATTCCACTAGGGAAACGACATAGATTTTTCTTTCCTTGTATTTTTATTGCCCTTTTCCCACCTTTTATATCATTTTTACTGTTTTTTTATAATCCATTAACTTTCTCCCATCTTCACTAGAAGTTTCACCAATTTGTATGCATTATGGGTGAACTTTTTTGTATTTTTTGGATTTTCTTTGGAGGTTCTGGGAAGATCAACTCCTCCTTGTAGGAAATATCATAGTGTTGATATCTAATCAGCACTCCCCTATAGTGATTTATGGATTGTTGAAACGCTATTTACCCTTGAGACAAGGAGCCCTGGTCTCCTTCTTGGAGGATTTTTTCCTTCTTCGTCTCAAATATTTTCAACCTGTTTTGTGGAAGTATTTACCCAGACTCTGTATGTTGGTTTTTGAAGTTATTTAGGCTGATATTTGGTGCTTATTACTCCCTATTGTCTTGATTCCAACTTGAAACATTTTCATAAATGTGAAATCTCCCTTTCTAGCTTCTTGTTTTGTCGGGACAATTTGAGTGTTTTCTCTTTCTCCCCGTCTTTTGTTGGATTCTTCTCTGCATTTTCCGGTACTCATTGAATGTTTGTAAATTTTTGAATCCTTGATTGATTTCTTTTTAGAACAATCTTCTACTTGTTTTCTTTCAGTTCTCATTGCTTTGAGTGCATGCTTTGTTTGAAACCTTTGTTGCTTCGTGTCTTTTGCATCTGCATTTGACTCTTTCTTCTGATTGAAATTTGTGGAGCGTTGAAGGATTTGCATTTTATTTATTTATACTTTAGAATCAAACAAAGACCATAGTTTCATTATTGATTTTGGGTAGTGAAACTAGATTTGATTTGAAGTAGCGAAATTGCATGTTTTTGGCATTTTTTTGGTCTTGAATTCTTAAAAAAATTCCCCTCATGCCCCGGGGGGGCAAGAATCGTGTAATGGTGTACAGTCTCTTTGACTCATTTCTTGAATATCTTGACATTAATGAGTTTAATAAAATTTCGATACATTGTGCATCTGGGAACGATAAACATTTTCTCCTTCTCGTAATATAGATTTCATCAAAGTGAAATATTTGCATTCTCATTTATTTTCATTGTTTAGAGTCGGTAAAAACATCATTTAGTCCCCGCCATTTTCCTCTTTATTAAACAACAACCTTAAAAATCAAGCGCTAAACTAAAATTTATCAGACATTTTTTCATTTTATGGTAGAAAACCTACATTAACTTAGGGTGTAGGGATTTGGAATAGGTGTGAAAGATAACTTTCCAAAGTTGTAAACAAACATAGAATCTTAAGTTAGGGAGCGGTGAAATCCATTTACTACATTTTATCCTGGGAAGCCCTTCTAACACAAGGGTCAATCACGAGGTCACATTAGGGCCAACATAGTTACTCACTCTTATTTTTTGGTCTTTGTGTAGCTATTTCACGTATATTGGGGGTCACTTGAGGGTATACCCACGTTTATTTGTGGGAGCCTATCAAGTTGATTTCGGGCTAGATACCCTGCCTTTGCGTGTGGATTAGATTGTCGATTGTTTCCCCGAGAATCATTGTTGTAGTTGGTAACCTTAGTAGCCTATCTCTTTAGGGTCTTTACACGAGGTGACTATGAAGGGGCAAGTCTTGACGGTACCTGGAATCGACGTTGGCCAAACTCACTCAGGCTCCTTGGAGGGTGTACCCATGATTATGTGTGGGATCTTGCACCAGGGTGTAAGTCTGTTAAGCAAGTCGTCAACATAACTTTTCCACCTACTCTATCTCAAACCCTTCTTACATTTTTCCCATGACATTGGATTTCATCACCAACTAGTGCATTCAATGTGAGAAGGTTTTGTTTGTTTGCTTGCTTCCTAGATTTTTTAGCGTGTGTTGTTTATTTTCCCTAGAAAACTCTAGGTTGGATCTTTGTTTAATGGCATCAGTTCCCGACACTACCAATGGAGAAATGCCTACTCTGGGGGAACCTTTTTTTTTCCTTCTTATAGAAACATTGGTCCTCCTTACATCACTACTTTGAGCCTTCCAGGTCTCACAATTGGGTTAACAGTATGGTTGTTTTCCACTCTGGTAATTTTGAATGCAGCAAGTGCTTCAAATGTAAGCACCCCACCACCACATCAACCTCATGTTGACCTTTCTCCTTATTCACCCATCAGGTCTCCTTCCCTTTCTCCTTCTTCACCTAGTGAAATCTCTAAAGCGAGTAGCCAGGTTGATAAGAAGAAGAATAAATGGAAATAGAAGAAGAAGAAGAACCAGAAGGGGACCAAACCTCCAACTACATCAGGTGTTGGATCCAAGCAACCAGCTACTATTAATCGCACTGGGAGCATTGATGAGGTCGATACGAATACAATGAAGAATCCAAAACCCAAATTCCCTCGTAGTCTTTGTAAGGATGACCACTTTCTGAGGGATTTCCATGGTCTTCCCAAGGTCTTAGAAATGTGGTTTTCCACGTCATCAGCCTCTTCTAGACATGTTGGTGACACCCTGTCAACTAGTGACGTTAAGGTTAGTAAGAAGAAGAAAATTGTCAAGTTTCCTTGCATGTTATGCGAAGGTGATCATTACTCTCACCTTTGCCCTCATATGGATAAGGCTTCTTCTCTTTTGGAAAAGATTCAACTTCCAATTGTTTATCGTAATATTTCTCCCAACCCATCGTTAGTTTATGGACTGGTCAATCTGGTTCCATCCCCGGTCAGTCTGTTTGATCAGGTGGTCAATCTTGTTTCATCCTCGGTTGAACCACTAACCAAATTAGTTGATCCAGTTCCGTCATCGGTCATCCCCACTCTTCATTTAAACAGTGAACCCAAAGTGGTCACTATGATTATATCCTTGATCGATCCCACTCCTCCTCTAAAGAGTGCCAAAGTGGTCGATCTAGTTCCTTCATCGGTCAGTCCCACCCTTCATTTGAAGAGTGGCAAAGTGGTAACTTTGGTTACACCATCTCGCAACCCCATTATCCCCTTGGCGAATAAAACCCAAGTGGTCGATCCAATCCCATCATCGTTCGATCCTATTCTCCCCCTAGAGAGTAAACTCGATACTTCCCGTGTTTTTGTTTTTGATATAGAATCTACTGTACTGGGGGGTATTCCTCCTTCTCGCACAAAAACCCCTCCAAGTAATGAGGCCATCCTTTTTTATTAGGGTGTGCTAACTGGACCTTGTCTTCCTTCTCACATTCCTTTCAAGATTACAGTACAGTTTTTTGGTCGGTTCATTCCTCAGACATAGATAGATGAAGGTTCATCTATTAGTATTTTATCCTCTATTGCTTGGAAAGATTTCAGTTATCCTCGGCTTGTACCAGTTATGCAGAATCTATTAGATTTTAACAAAAGAACTAGTCACCCTTTAAAATTCCTTCCTCATTTTCCCATAACTTTGGGAGGGAAAACTGTCTTCATTGATGTTATGGTATTCGAGGACCCCTTGGATTTCGATTTACTCCTTGGGAAATATTATGTCTATGCCATGAAATTTATTGAGTCCACTCTTTTTCATGTGATATATTTCCCTCACAATGGAATACTTGTGTCTATTGATTAACTTTCATGTGTTGGTCCTAACTTGATTACCAACCCAATGAGCTCCCTAAATGGTTCTTATATGTAGATGGTATCGTCCCCACCATAGGTCAATTATGTGGTGTTGTCTCCCATGCCTTCAGCTGCCGATGAAGATGAGCCTCTCACTGTAAGATCAGACTTTTGCGACTTAGATCTGGTAGTTTACATGGTCATCTCTTTGATAGGGATATTAGAGCCAGATCTCCTTACCGTTATCAAGGTCGTTGACATGTATTCCTTCCATAGTGATTTTCTTCCATCTAGCGAAGATCTCTTGGAAGCCATGATTGGCATTTGTCCCTTGACATGTATTCCTTCCAAAGTATTATCCTCTTGGAAGCCATGATCAAGAATAGGTCACGGGCATAGTTTTGCTTCTCTGTGGAAAGTTCGTTAAAAAATGAAACAGAAGCTACGAGCATAGTTTTTCTTCTCTGTGGTAAGCTCGTTAAAAAATGAAATAGAGGTCACGAGTTAGTTTTCCTCTCTGTAGAAATCTCATTAAAAAATGAAATTTAAATATGGGGATTGAACCCAAAGCCATGAGAATAGTTTCACTTCTCTTTGGAAAGATCATTCAAAAATGAAACAGAAGATGGGAGCATAGTTTTCCTCTATGTAGAAAGATCGTTAAAAAATGAAACATAAATATGGGGATTGAACCCAAAACCTGGAACATAATTTTACTTTCTATGGAAAGCTCGTTAAAAAATGTGTAGTGTCCCCAAGGCCGAGCCCCGTTGCAAATCATGATATATGAAATGAATTGTAAACATGTTCTATAGGCTGGTGAGCCAAGTTTTGTATAACTAGTAGGCTTATGTGTTTGTTAGGCCAGGGATCCTAAGTGTTGAAGGCCAGGATCCTACTGATGTACTTGTCTGTATGCAGAATGATTAATAAAATATAAACACCGCTAGGTGCAGACCGACCACGATGAATGAGTGAAGGGGGACTGAGCATCCACAGAGTGGGCAAGGGATTAGGGGTTGGAAGGTGGGAAAAAGGGGCTAAGTGTTGAGCCTAGGAGCTAATCCTAGGGGGCTTAAGCCTGGGTATAATATTTTAATATTATTTCCCAAAAGACATGTGTATTTTATTTTTATCCTAAGTTCCTAGCAAGGGAAAATGTGCAAAATGGATGCATGCTATGGGAACGCATGCATTTCCCAGGGTGACAAGTGTCAACCCTGGTGCATGCAAATATAATAGCTGAGATGAATCGTGTGAGGGGGATATTCTCCATTCTACCTGACCGTATGAGCGTGAACCCGTCCGACCTCTGCAAGAATACCCTCGTACAATTCTGAAACCAAAACCGTGAGACTATCCCGTGATTGTTGAAACTGTTTAGGAAGTGCATGTTTGTTTTCCCCAATTGGCTGTTGCAGCCACGCAGTGCTAGACTGCACGTGGAATACTAGCTAGAGTAAGCTCGTGCTGAGCTTGTGTATGACCTCTCTTCTGGTGAGGGAGGCGACTGTGGTTGGAAGAGGAAGGTTGTCAGGCCTGTGAGAAACTCTTTCTAGGTGAAAGAGTTTGCTGGGAAGTGGTTTCTTCCAGAGAGTGCCCAACACCAGCTATGGGCTCTGAGACTTCCTGATCCGGCCTATTTCCGAGACCCAGAGAGGGAGGTTAGCACCGATGGACTGTGCATGTGAAGGTGTATACTCCTGGGTGGAACAGGCATGTGGGGAATGAGAGTCTGGTAGTAGTGGGCGTAAGATGGCATCTTTGGGAAGAATCCTTCCAGATATTTCTGTGTTGTTTCCCTGTAACCTCAACCTAGCCTAGGATTCCTTGCCTTGGGGTGAAGCTCAGTCCCATCTCGGGGGTGAGCCACTGTTGAGATGATGAGCAGTGTGGTCTAAGGCTGGAAGGTTCATGGAAGGCCTGCACTTGGTTGGTGGATTTCACCACTGTTACAAGATAAGTATCTAACTATGTTCTTATCACATTTTGCATGATTGTGCTACATAAATTATCATGATTTCCACTGTGTATATGAATTACTGTTAAATGTTATGGATTGTTTAATCGTAGCAGTAAAATTATATGTTTTTACTCTGAGTTAAATGTATTTATTTACTTGAATGCATGTGATTATATAATGCAGGTGTGAATTATGTAAAAGTACGTGTATAGATTGTTACATAGTGCATTATAAGCTCTGGGTAAGCAAAAAAAAAAAAGGTACACTACAAATTGGTATCAGCGTGAAGGTTTCGATGTTGATCCTAGATGGGCCAGTGGAGTGGTCGTTGGACCGAGAATGTGAAGGGAATTGGGCCTGGAATGGCCAATTTCAGACCTTGTTTTGTTCCAGTGTGTCAAGTAGTTTCTTGACCGCGCTTATGAGCTTAGGAGGTTTAGCGGTGCAGTGAAACCGCAGCCGGTGTGGTCTATGGCCACGGGGAGACAAGTCTCTACACCAATGGTGTTAGAACCTTAGGATCTGGTCGGGAGGGAAGGTGAGCCCTCATGACCGTCGGATCTGGAAAAATGTGCGTAAGGATTAAAATTCCTTTGGAAATGGAACAAGAGTGTGGAAATCACGATACACAAAATCCTGAATTAGTTAGAAACCATTTGAGTCATCAGATCTCGACCAGAAAACCCGACAGCCATTGGATCTATCGGGAGGTGTCTGAAGGTTAAAACCTCAGTGATTAAATGTGAAAGCCCAAAATAGATCTAGATCGTCCGAAAGACGGAGGACACGTGTCGTGAGATTTTCCATTTCGGGAAATCGGGAATCGTGATATCAGGAGTCCTGGTAACAAGGGATCAGGACTTTCCATGATGGAAACCCCAGAACAGTCGTGGACTGTCCGATTTGAGATTGCCACGTGTTGTGAGACTACCCATTTCGAGGATCGAGGATTCGGAAGTTCCGATGACAAGAACTTGGACTTTCGTCATGATAAATCCCGACCATATTGTCGAGACAGTAGAATGTGACTAAGTCCCGATGAACGAACGAGATTCCTTTGGGAAATATCAGGGTATGTAAAGACCGTTTGATGTGAGAAAGATATGACCATTGGATTTATGCGGGGAATTTCATATCGGGGATTGGGTGTTGGAAATCTGGACATCACTACAACAGGAATCGCAAAAACGTGAAACGTGATATCTCGATGGACAAAAGAACCATGTGGGGGCCACAGGATCCGAGAGGTGGACAGGTGGCACGCCGTTTCAGGTTTTCACCGCGCGAAGTCCCAAAAATTTATGCATTTAGGATTTTCGATATTGTGAACTCTGAAACGCCGATGGAGTGAGGGACCGTTGAATAGTCAATCGCAGGAGTGTATCGGAAAAACGACATATCAAGTTGTCCAACATCGCGAGTGTCGAAATCATGATAGGGAAAACCCCGATAAGGGTAAAAGACTG
>JZKD02S1976480.1:24307-92885 GCA_000966675.3 Picea glauca
TGCAATAAGATAGACAAGCCAAAACATCTCAATTCTTCTTTATTCATAAAATAGAGAAACCTTCTACAATGAAGATGTCAATCTGGAATGCTCAACAGATGGCCAAGAAGATAGATAATAGATAAGATCTGCTACAAAATTATCTCTCTAATACAAAAGATGCCTCCAAACATTGAATAAGAAATGAATATCAATACAAGCAGATATGAATGCCAAACTCTCTAGCTGAAGAATGCCACTCTCCAATAGAAGGTTGAAACTCTCAATTACTCGACCCTGCTGCCAAAAGTGTCCAATCACCCTAAGAAATATGCGAACTGTTAGATCGGGTGATGTTAAGAACAAACCAGGTGCCTGAATCTCCAATATCCCTATCAATCTCTGTAGATATGAAATCCCCCACTGAATGGTGCGCCCCACCGGGTGACTGAAGCTCTAGATAATTCATCCCTGCTGAAGGAGGCCTCCAATTGCTCTGAAACTCTCCAGAAATATAGATCGAGACACTGAAAGTCGCTAGGTGAAGTCTCAGGGTCATATCTGAATTCTAACCCCTCCAAATGGACTAGATATGGATCTCAAAAATGCCCTCCTTCTCTTCAATTCGCCCCACTGCTCAAGAAATAATCTAAGCCATAAAACTATCTCAGAAAGAACTAGATCTGATGTCCAAGGCCCTGTAATGAAAACCCAAGTGATAGAATCCTCAACGGCCCTGCCAATCTCCTACAATGAATCTCTCTCCAAGGATGGTATGCCCCCCTTGCTGGAAACCCCCAATGGTGTGCCCTCCTCCTCTTCCTATGCCTGTGGCTACGTAGAACCTCCTGCACTGATGTAGAACTAACTAGAATAGTGTGGGAGAGTATTGCATCTCTGAGACCAAGCTTGGGACAAGCTAGGTGGAATCTTTCACCATCGAATTGTCATCTAGGGTTTGTTAAGTCAAAACCCTCAAAACCCCCAAGAGATGGGCTCACTAGATAAAGCCGGATATCAAACTGATAAACATACATGAATGCATGAGAAGAGGCCCTTGCCTTTCCTTTATACTTTTTGGCTCACCTTGTCCCTCCAAAGTGACTTTTATTTTATTAATATTTTATTAATTAATTTAATCACTTTAATTAATTAATTAACCTTTTTACCTTTGAAAATCTCCTTATCTCTCCTTGTGGCTTCCCTAGCCACTGAAAGTCACTTCTAGCCATCCCATCTTGTAGTGTTGCTCCTCCTAATTACAATGAGCTATTACACTGAGAGGTTCCTCCAAGTAATGTGCCCAAAATGACCTCTTCAGTGGATTCCATTGACTTATAGCTCAAAATAGTCAAAATCATGGAAATCGTCGGAATGCAACGAAACCAAATCCAACCTATGCTGAATGGCTCATAATGATGCAATATGATCATCAATGCAAGCTGGACCCCACAATGCCTCTCAAATACCCATGTACTCTCTCTAGCATCCATCTGGCTACTCTGGTCATCATAAATCTCTGCCCTGTGATGATGTCCCAAAGTGGGGACATTATAGGTGAATGTTTCATTTTTTAACGATCTTGACACAGGAAAAGAACTATGCTCAGGACCTTTGTTTTATTTTTTAACAAGCTTTCCAGAAAAAGTAAAACCATGCTCCAAGTTCTGGGTTCAATCCCCAAATTTCTATTTCATTTTTTAACAAGCTTGCTACAGAGAGGAAAACTATGTTCGCTACTTTCGTTTCATTTTTGAACGAGCTTTCCATAGAGAAGAGAAACTATGCTCATGGCTCCTGGTTCAATCCCCAAATTTTGGTTTCATTTTTTAACTAGCTTTCTATGGAGAGTAAAACCATGCTCTTGACCTCTGTTTAATTTTTTAACGAGCTTACCACAAAGAAGAAAAACTATGCTCATAGCTTAAGTTTAATTTTTTAACAAACTTTCCACAGAGAAGCGAAACTATGCTCGTGACCTCTTCTTGATCATGGCTTCCAAGAGGATAATAGTCCTGAAGGAATACATGTCAAGGGACAAACTTCAATTATGGCTTCCAAGAGATCTTCGCTAGATGGAAGAAAATCACTCTGGAAGGAATACATATCGATGACCTCCATAAGGGTAGGGATATATGGCTCTAATAGCCCTATCGAAGAGATCACCATGTCAACTACCAGATCTAAATCACAAAAGGCTGAAATTACAGTGAGAGGTTCATTGTTATCGGCAACTGAAGGCATGGGAGACAACGCCACATAATTGACCTGTGGCGGGGGCGATACCATCTTCATATACGAACCGTTGAGGGAGTTCATTGGGTTGGTAATCAAGTTAGGACCAACGCAAGAAAGTCGATCAATAGCCACAATTCTTCCATCGTGAGGGAAAGATATCACATGAAAAAGAGTGGACATAATAGCTTTCATGGCATAGACATAATCTCTCCCAAGGATTAAATTGAAATCCAAGGGGTCCTGGAATACCATAACATATGATAAAAACATAGCCACTAACCAATATAAAGTGGATTTATGTGATAACATATACATCAGTAAGATTGTCAATATGGTGTTTATACTAGAATATTCTACATATTCAAATGATCTCCATCACAACCTAGGTAAAGCGCATAACATAGCGAGTGCCCAACCTAGGGTCTTCATCTCAATACTAAAATAGTACGATTCTAGCCACGTGAATAGATGACTTGATGTTGAACATGGTAGAAACCACTTGATTACCAGTCATTAATGTACACCATTAACAAGTGCAAGGGAAATCACCAATGATGACAAAGTACTAATTGGTTTCTAAGTCTAATTCCTAGATAATGTGTTGAAGTCAACATGAATAGATTCATCGAATGAAGTCCATGATGCATCCCCCATCATCGACAAGAAACTAACACAGGAAAGTGATGTAAGATTATAAATCAAATGAGTGTGGACTGACATGAGGATGAAAGATGGTAATACTAAAAAATGGTTGGTTTGAGGTGAAACTTCCCTTGAACATTGTGAGGCACGACAAGTGACTTGGCAACGTTGACTCGAATGAGAGGTAGACCAAAACATAGTTTGATGATCACCAAGGAACTCTTCGAGTGAGTTGAAGGAGTATGAGGACTCATGGGATTGGTATGACTCGTAGACAAGAAAATTACCCAACTGTAAGACAAGATGCAAATAGGTGCCATGTTCAAGGGTGAAAACAAGAAACTACCATGATTCCTTCCAAAAACTTAAGCCACTTCTTTCAATTCCCCCCCACCATGATTGGTGAGTACCTCTTTACTTTTTAACGATCTTGAGGAGCATAACAGATTCTCGGTATAGCTCATTTTTTATTAGTCCCTCATCATATGTTCAACGAACCTGAAGGAGGGGTTTGCTCCCATATGGGTCCTTCAATGCATGTTTTATGAGTCCAAAGAAGGAAAAATCGATGGTCATTTCATGTTTAGAGAGTTTGAAAATATCTTAAGGACAACTCCATGGATGTTCTTTTTCATAAATTTAGTCCCCCAAGCCCGAAAAAGTGTAAAAACATACAAGGGATAACTCTTCTTGTCATGATTGAATACATTTATCGTAGTTAGTCTTATGAGGCCAAAAAAAGGGTAAACTACCACTCAAAATATGAATCTTCATGTTTTAACGAGCTCGAGGAACAATGAAGTATGCTCATATTCTGCTTCATTTTTTGTTACGAGGAAAATTTCTCTATGGCATGGGGTAAACCAAAACAGACGGAAATGACTGCAGAAATAAACTCTAATCCCAAGTATGCTATATGAACAAATATGATAACAAGACAAGATAAAGATCCTACCTCATCCAGATGTTCAATGAAGTCCACCGTTGAGCACTTGACTCAAAGCAATACACCCACAACTTGTCCTCAAAAACCAAGAAACAAAAGCATATGGTGATAATATATAAATTTATCACATTCAATAGTATAATCCATCAACATTCATAACAAATATTCCCATGGAATAACAATTCAAATATTTTCAAGATATTAATTGGATGAGAAAAGAGTATTTCTATTAAAATGTAATCAACAGAAGTGAATGAATTGCAAACTTCCATGTCGACATGGTTCAGAACCGAGAAACTAAGTCCCTTCCAACTGGGCCTCCACCACTTCAATCCTCCACCAAAGGCAAGCTCATATAAGAGATACAATGAGGTTCTCAATCAAGTAGGGAAGATCTTGGGTGTTGAGCAATGTGTTGAGACTTAAAAGGAGAAAGGGATGCAGATTCAATATGAAGTGAATAATTTCTTCAAAGTAACTTTTCTCTCAAAGTTGAATTCTTCTCTTCTTTTCCACATCTTGGATATGGCCCATTTATAGCCTTCAAATGGAATTGAAGGGATGATTCGAAATGTTTCCAGTATATGGAAGGTCAAAGATCATGGATCCCATGACGTGACATGGAAACCTGACACTATTTTTTAATTTTGGGCACAAAACCCTATGTACTCAGGTTTTAATGGTGCAACCTGTGTATACACACATTGTATAATAGTTAGGGCATGTATATGTGGAAAAATATTATTTTTATCTCTCAGATTTGCAAAAAGGGACTTCAAGTCTGCATAGGGAAATGGAAAAAGGCCTTCTAAGAAAATTTGCATAGGGTGAGGAAAATATTTCTATAACAAATGCCCCCTAATGTTTGAGGTTATATGAGTATTGTTGGCAGAAAATTCACATTTTTCCACTGTCTTATAAGTTACCTACACCAATGTTTTGCAAACCTTAATTTTTCGTCGCAATTCTTAAATAAACGATACTTTTATTTTGCGCTATTTGCACACTTACCTTTGTTTTTGTTTTCATGATTGTAAGCTTGAAAACTTGGTCTTTCGAAGTCGCATTTAAATAATTATTGAATTGTCATTATCATTCTTTTCGATATGCCTATTGCGCTTACATTTTACTTATCATTATACAGTTGGCAAGACCTTTTGATCTGCACTCATTTGACATTCTTGGATTGATTGTGTGAATTTGTTTCATTGTGTTTGTGACACATTGGGGATTGTGCTCGCATGTTATTTGATCAATCCACTTGGCACATTGGTTAAACTCTTGGTATGAATCATTCTATATAACGCATGTCACATAGTAGAAACATTGGTATTGATTTTGATTTATGTGTTTGGTTTTAAAACTATGGCATAACATTTGATTGCGCGAATGGTTTATCCACTAACCAAAGGTTTTGATTGATTGAAATGGCATAGTTGTAACACTTATGCGTTGTGATTTGAATAGTTGAAAGCGTCGACGGTTGTACCATTGGTAATGAATATTCTGCATGGCCAACAAAATCTCCACAACCTTCGCACGATGTCATTAATGCCTCCCCTTATCACTGTTTCACCTCTGCTAGCATCGGTAATACTTTGAGCGTTCTACTATGGTGTGTTGCGTTCTAACCTTGGCTCATTCACATCGCTTACCGTGAACCCTGTTTATGGAACCAGTGGTGCGAATTGAGCCGAACGGTAGCCAAGCCTTACTACTGTTCGATAACGCCCGGAAAGACTTAGAGGATAGTGGTTGGCTCACCTTTGTACAATGGTTTGAGGGTTTTAATCTATTTGTTGCACAACAGTTCACCCTGAATTTTGATGGGTGTAGGGAAAAAGTAGGAGACATTCATCTTGAGCTGAATGAGGAGTTCATTAGCTCTACCACAGGGTTAGCATCCATGGACCAGCGATGGTTTAAAAACTCTAAAGTGGAGGAGGTGCCATGGACACTACTGTTCATCTCACGAAAGGTTACATCCCATGACAGAGGTATGCCAATTTCCACACTTAAACCAAGATGGCATGATATTTTGATGGTGGTTAAACAATTCGTGACCTGTGAGGGTCGATATGGACTGGTTTTTCTTTATCACCTTCGACTGTTAATGAATTTTATGGGTTATCAATTGAATATGCCTTTTTATTTCCAGCGAATTATTTATAAAATGGATAAAATGTTTAAAAGTGAAAAGGCTGATAGTATCTTGTTCCACCATGGCCTAATCAGACTCATCGTTGTTCATCACTTAAATCTCCATGGTGACAGTTGGCAAGCTTTTATCTCTCGGAATGGTTTTGCTGATACAGAGCCTGTCCAAATTGACAAGCCCATGGTTAGTGTGACTAAGGTCGGGCCACCCATGACTTTCCATGCCCTTCTACCCTCTCCTAACCCCTCGGCCAACCCTAATATCAATCTAATTGACATTGCAATAGACAAGACAGAGGCTGTTAAAAATCATGTGCGCAAAAAGGTCAAAGGAAACCCTACTATCGATGGAAAAGGTAAAAAGAATGCTCAACTTATCTTGAGAATGGCTAGGAATAAACCTAAACCTAGTGCTGAGCAGAAGCCCATAGTCCTCAGTGAAGAGTCAGACTCTGACATCGAATGCTTCCTAGCTAGTGAGTACCCTTACTCCCAAGGTTTGTGCTCTGAGCCACCCTATGATTTCGTTTCTAATTTGCCTCCGTGCCTAAGGAACAATCCTAGTTATACAGGGATCAAGCTACCTAACAAAACCCTCGACGATATAACCAAACCCTCACCTGCATTTTCGAAGCCCGAACAATCTTCATGTGACCAATGTAATGTGTGGTTGGAACGATACTATACAGACGTTCCCTTACTTCAATCGAAAATCAAATCGTTGGAGAACCAAGTTACAGTGTTGACAAGCCAAAGGGACAAGCTTCGAGCTAATGACAAGAAGCAGAAAACCACTGGTTCCATTGTTTTTAGGAATGTCGAATCGGCTACAGCCGTCGTCAATTCCAAAATGTTATGACCAAGTTGTCTGCTCATCATCCAGGTATGAATTTTGATATCAATTTCGTTTTATCAATTGCTTGGATTAATATAGTGAATTGGTTTCTAAGTTTTGATAAGTCTATTTGTTATTCGAAATTACTTTGATTATCAAAACGGTTATAAAATTGAATATGGTTATGATTCAGTTGAATGATTTGGTCATGCCCAGTTTAGCAATTGATTGATTTTCATTGGATTTGATTCGTTTATCTGTTGGTTTGAGTTAACGAAACCAATGGTGTTTTCTTTCGATTGGATTTGTTTGTATCCAACCTGAACAAGAGTTTTTTTATGCTAAAATTAGAACACAAGTCTGTTTTGATTTAATATGATGTTGCTGTCATTGGATATTAACGATTCTGATTTCATTCTTGTGATTTGATTGTTAAAACGATTTCATAGAAATTGAATTGGTTTGATAAATACGATGCAGCCTATTAAATTGGAAAAATGACTCTGTTTTGTCAACATTTTCATTTGGATTTGGATTATATCTGACCTGTGCGAAATATCTCTGCTCCCAAATAATGGAACTGTTTTGATTTACAACGAATATGTCAAACTTAAACTATTTGATTCGCTCTTGTTTGGATTGGATTGCTTTTATGAGATGGATTCGTATCGAAAATAAACTTCATGCTGCTCTGTTGATTTTAATTTTCAAAACAAGTTTGTTAATCCAGATCGACTTATGTTATCTCTATCAAATTCGTATGAGAAAATTCGGTTAATAGCTCGTTTTGAAATGAATCCAAGTGATGATTTTGTTGACTGTCAATCGATTTTGTTTGCCCCAATTGGCAATAATAAACGATTGGACGAATCCCACAGACCCTGTGATCAACTGATTGATCATGTTATGATTTCATTTGAGATAATTTACACACCAGTTTTGATTTGATTCACTAATAGCATGGATTGTTTGTTTATGTTAAATATGTTGCAATCAATTTTGAAAATGATCCGGTTGATTCGGTTTGGATTCGAGCTGATCTGTGGACAGATGAAGAAATTTTTGTATTGATTTCAATTCATCCATGAATCTATTTCACTGCTGTCGGTTATTCAATACGATGTTGTTTACCCGAGTTGGTCAAAACAGAGTGTATCTATCTCTGTCATTATTTGATTTAGTTTGTTCAATTTGCATACAAGTGTTGATTTGAATGAGATTTTTAGCAATCAAATATCTTTTAATAGTTTGAATGTATTTTCTAAGATTTGAATTGATTTTTAATACGATTTTGTGTTGGATTTAGACCAGCTACAGAATCGCAAGATTCTGTAGCTAGTCTATAGAATTAGATTTTTATCATTTTCATTAACAAAATATCTTCCTAACTTGTCCATTTTTTACTCCTTTCAGGTACATCCGAATTGCATTGGGCATTCTGTGGAATTCTAGGAGATATTTGTGTGATACAGTTTTGTTTTAGGTTCTTAGTTTTAGAGATAGAAACTTGGGATATTTTCCCAGATTTTCTGAAAATAGTTTTGATAACTTCCACAGGGATGTTTTACCCTGTGGAAGGTCTTTAAATACTTATTATTTTTTTTAATAAAGGGCATCCTCACTAGTGGGAGAACCAGGCTATGGTTTTCTAATACAAACTGAGACAAGAGTTCATGTCTTTCTACAACTTTCGCTTTCAATATATCAATCTTTTGTTTCAAGATTATGCATGTCATTTGCAGTTGATTATAGACTACTTTAGCTATCATAATGTATTGAAGGATGATATGATTTAATTAATGTTTTATCCATATCTGATCTCTTTCATTATTTAAAAGTACAAGAATTACTTGGTTTCGGTTAATGAATCACAGATTTCTCTTCTTCATTAATTGAATCATTTTGTATAGATCTTTGCATACAGGTTTATCTAACTGTGAAGATTTATAAATCATAATATTGTTGTAATTTTTATGTTTTGTTTGTCCTGTAATCATATGTGAAGAGAATTGCAGCTTATTGTTTACAAGGAGCACCTGGATAATTCGGTGCGGGTTTTCTCCCTCCAATCAGCTAAGACAATCATTACATACAGGACAAACCTGGAGCGTTTCTCCAGGTCAATTTGTGATTTATTTGTTAGTTAATTTGTTAGTATAATTTAAGTAGTTTAGTTAGATATATGTGTAGTTTAGATTTGTAGTTAGAGTTAGTATATTAGTTGTTTAGTTTAGTTAGTTTTTGTTTTATTTCTTTTCATAAAATTATAAAATCAAAAAATAATAGCTCTCATTGTCTTAGGGCAGAATACAAATGAGTTTTTCAGGTTTTCATTCAAATCTGTAAATTTTAAATACTGTACATTTTGTGAATAAGATTTATTTCAGTTAGTAGTTAGATATTTAATTTTTTAGAGTTAGTATAGTATTAGATAGTAGATTGTATATAGAATAGTTAGATTTGTTTAGTTTGTTTTAATAGTTAATTTTAGTTAGATTAGTTTATTAGTTTGTTTCAATTGTTATTTTTAGTTAGATTAGTTATTTTAGATTAGTTTTCTTTTTGTTTTTTTAGGAACTTAGATCGGCTAATGGAGCTGCTAAACCCATCAGGGTGGTTCATCCCAAACGTCTTGGGTTATTAGACAACCTCGGACCAGTTCCACTCTTCTAGTTGATGGACAGTCAATTCCGCCCGTCAAGAAATGGCGCTAGAAGAAGGGCGTGAAATTAATTAATGGCATGCGGTGGTCGCAAGACTCCTCCACCACCTAATCGCTCAACTATAGTGACTAGAAGCCATTCGAATGATAATATTCCCCTTCAAACATCAACCACTTCAACCGACGATCCACAGATCACAGTTGAGCCAACAACCCCTAATCCTACAGGTGGTGACATCCAAGAGATTGTCTATCAATCTCTTATAAGAACTCATAGTGCCTTGGCCCATTTGAGGCAACCTAACCGTCCATCTGACCAACCTTTGGATTTCTCTGATATCAGAGAACAATTAGGAGGCACTAAACTCACTGTGAATCCTTCAGATCCAATCCTAAATCTTGCTACAGGAGGATCTGGGATACCTCCTTCACCACCTCAATCATCTCCTTCCTCTTCTGGAGGATATTCCTCTGAAGAAGGCAGTTCCCCTTCTCATCCTTCCACACCCACTACACCAATAGAAAATCAGAACAACCTTGCTAGACCTTGGCTTGATCAGGATTTCGTAGCTATACCTCTAGCTCAACATCCTTTACCTAAAAACCCCAAGAAATGGCTTCCCAAGTTTGACCCCGACTCAAAACAGATTGCTGAAGATCACATTAAAAAGTTTATGTTAGCCATAAGACTCCACAATGTCGAACACGAAGACATTTTCTGTAGGTTGTTCCCCTATACTTTCGAGGGCAATGCATTCACATGGTACTTTTGCCAGCAACCCCATACCATCGTGTCTTGGGAAAAGTTTGAGTCATGCTTTTTGGAAAAGTTTGGAGACGGTAAGCCTCCAGAAGTCCTACTCATGGACCTTTCTAGCTTAAGAATGAACCCAAAAGAAAAATTTAAAGACTTTAATCAAAGATTCTTAACACTTAAAAACCGAATCCCTACGGATTCCATGCCCACCGAGAATCTTATAATAGCATACTACACTAAAGATTTACATCAAAGTATAGCTATTCGGGTTAAACGATCTAAGAAATCCACGTTGTTAGAAGCCTTCGAGGAGGCTAGCCAGATTGAAAAGGACATACTTAGTCTTAAAGACTCTACTAGCAATGAAAAAAAGACTAGTTCTTCTTCCAAAAAGAAGATTGAAATCCTCCCCAGACCCACTCAAAGTAAAACACAACCTGAAAGCTCTGATTTAGAAAACTTAACTAAAGTTGTTCAAAAACTCAAATCAAGTTATAGACTTAAAAAGGACAACCGAAGAAGCTTCCTCGAGAAAAGTACCTTACAAGCCCCCATTCCGGAAGCCTTTTCCTACCAACCGACCTAATCCAACCATTGAAGGCCTTAATCTAGAAAGTTTGCAATGCGCCCTTCAAACAATTTTAGAAGCCCAAGATAACTTGATGCCTCTTGAGATTCCTGAGGAGGTAGTTGAACAAGAGACAGTTCAAGAAGAAGATTCTTCTCCAAACATTTTTGGACACTTCTCAGACAACATCTTTCAAGCTAACTTCAAGACAGTACATCCCTATAATACCAAGAGTAAGACAACAAACAAACCTTCTGCCGAAAACACTACAACTTCGCCTCCAAAGCAGTCTAAATCAGCTGAGACTAAACAGAGTAATGTGAACCCCAACTTAGATTATGATGTAGTTGAATATCTTAAAAAGTTGAGAGCTAACATTTTTATTTATGAGCTATTCAAATTTTCGTTTTTTCTACAAAAAATGTTACAAAATATCTCAGAGAATGGAAAAAATGGTAATTCAAGTAGTAATAAGGTTGTGCAGAACAAAGTTCCGCAGAAGACTTCCACTAAAAACAATCCCGACCCTCAAGATAAAGGAATCCTTCCTGTAAGTAATGTAAATAATGTAGATAAAGTAGTTGTAGAAACTGCGAGTAAAAAGCCACAAACTACCACTCTTAGTACTCGCAAAAATGTACCTCCATTCTTGTTAACTTTCAAAATATTTAATAGAAACGTGCACAATTGTATGGTAGACTCAGGAGTGTCATCCAATGTGATTCCATGGTCTGTATGCCATAATATTAACACTGAAGTTGAACCCTCCACTTTAAAAATCATACAACTTGATTGGACCAATGTTAAAGTTATAGGCGAACTAAAGAATGTGCTTATTAGATTATCGTCTAACCCCAAGGTTCATCAAGTCATTGATATTATTTTTGTGGATATTCCATAAGTGTATGGTATATTTTTAAGCAGGGACTGGTCGGAGCAACTACACAGTTATTTTGTGACAGATTGGTCTCATCTATGGATTCCAGACAATGGCAAGCCCAACAAGATCAAGGTAAATCGTGAACGATATCTTAAGTTCACGGTCAAATATTTAAACGATCCCAAAAAACCATTTACACCTTCTGTTGATTCACCTGAAGTACAAGGGATGGACACCTTTTTCGGCAACTTCATGGCCGAGGCTTCAGCTATGACCAATCCAGAAAAATAGTCCGAGATTGTAACATATATGTAGCCAACAGCTTCCACACAACGGTATCATGTACCTGATGGAAATCAAATTTGGTATCTTTATTTCGATGGGTCAAAGTCCAAAGAAGGAGCTGGTGCAGGTTGCGTTATTATCGATCCGCCAGGTAACAAAACATTGATTGCATGTAGGTTAGAATTTGAATGTACTAATAACACATCAGAATATGAGGCTTTACTGAAAGGTCTCAGAAAATATTTAGATATGAACATTCAAAATCTGACCGTCTTTGGCGACTCTGAAATAGTGGTTAGACAGGTAAGAGATTCTATCCACTGTCTGTCTCCGCATCTCAAAAGCTACCAATTTGAGGTATGGAATTTAATGAATAAATTTTCTGCTTTCAATATAAATTCTATTCCTATATTGAATAACTCTGAAGTAGATTTACTAGCTAATGTAGCTTCTAAACTCTTTCCTACAGAAGGCTTGTCCCCAGATGCATTCTCCGTCGAGATGTTGTTCAGGCCATCTGTACCTGACAACATCACAAACTGGAGAGTCTTTGACGATGATCAGCAAATTATTAACTTTCTGCACATGGAAGAAACCTTTCAAGGCGCGGTGATAGACGAACACACACACGACGAAAATTTGCGTGATTTCACGGTAATACCATATCTGAGAGCTCCTGAATCTTCATCGGACATGGTAAACTTGATCCCTAAATCTGTAGTTAGATTAGATAAGTTTTATGATCTTCAAGATAAATTTAAAAAATTGGTCAACTGTAAAACCAATAGTTCCTCGTTATCATATGAAAAAGTAAACTTAGGAACTAAAGATAATCCACAGTGAATTAATCTAGGGTTGGGATGTTCTCAACAAGAAAAAGCTGGATTTATTAAATTGTTCAAAGAATTTAAATATGTCTTTGCATGGACGTATGATGACCTTAAAACTTTCGACCCTAATATCATACAACATGTCATTCCTATGAAGCCCCAAACCTTACCCTTTCAACAAAAACTGAGGAAAATGCACCCTAAGCTCGAACCGACCATTAAAAAATAATTGAATAAACTCCTAAATTCTAAGATAATTTTTCCTATTACGCACACTCAATAGGTTTCTAACCTTGTCCCAGTCCGGAAGAAAAGTGGGGAAATCCGACTCTGCGTCGATTTTTGAAACCTTAATAGAGCGTCTGATAAAGATAACTATCATGTCCCACCCATGGAACAGATCCTTCAACAGGTATCTGGTTCTGAGAGGCTATCCTTACTGGATGGTTTCTCGGGATACAACCAAATCCTGATGTCTCCACCAGACCAACTTAAAACTACCTTCTGTACCCCATGGGGCACTTATGCTTATCGAAAAATGCCATTTGGATTGATTAATGTTGGTTCCACTTTTCAGAGAGCAATGGAAATTGATTTCTGAGGCCTTATCAATTAGTCCATTGTAGTTTACTTAGATTATGTGACTGTATTTTCTAAAAGCAAAAATGATCATCTGGCTCACTTATGAGTCGTTCTACTGCGATGTTGTAAATACGACATCTCCTTGAATCCTAAAAAATCCATCTTTGCAGTAGAACAGGGTAAACTCTTGGGATTTATTGTGTCAAGTGAAGGGATGATTATCAACCCTGAAAGGACTCAAGTCATCGCAAAACTTCTCCCTCCTACATCCAAAAAATCTATGCAGTCTTTCTTAGGCCAGATTAACTTTGTGAGAATATTTGTCCCTAGCTTCTCTGAAATGGTTAGACCCTTGCAAAACCTAATTAAGAAAGACACCCAATATCACTGGGGACCCCTAGAAAATCAAGATTTTAATGCAATAAAGAAGGCCATAATAGACGCTCCGTCTCTCATGAGCCCCGATTTTTCTTAAGACTTTACACTCTACACTTTTGCTTCTGACCATTCCTATGTCGCCGTCCTAACCCAAAAGAATGTCGAGAACAATGAATTACCCATTGCCTTTATGAGCTCTGCTTTCAATGGCGCTAAAATTAACTACCCACCGATAGATTAGCAAGCCTATGTTGTTTTCAAAGTAGTCAAGCACTTCCGGTCCTATCTTTTGAAGTCTAGGACGAAATTCATTGTCCCCTATCCAGCCGTGAGGAACCTATTAGTGTAGAAGGAACTAGGTGAAAAGAGGGATAACTGGGTCACCTCCTTGCAGGAGTATGACTTAGAAATCATCCCATCTCAGATAGTGAGAGGCCAAGGGTTATGCAAGTTAGTTGTTGATTTAGCAGCAGGACAACAAGAAGAAAGCGATACGTCAAACATAGGACAACACAATCAAAATATAATCTGTTGTGCACAAAACCCTGTCAGTCCATGGTATGACAATATAAGATTTTGTCTTGAAAATGGGTCAGCCCCCCGTCACCTGGATCCCGCTAAAAGAAGAGCGTTAATATTAAAGTATGCTTCCTTTTATCTGGTTAATGGTATCCTGTTTCGTCAAAATTTTGACGGCGTACTGATGCGCTGTCTTGAAAAGGATGAAGCCGAAAAAGTCTTGCTAGAGTTGCATGCAAGAGAAGCTGGTGGTCATTTTGGTGGTGACACCACTGCCCATAAGGTTTTAATAGCCAGTTATTACTTGCCCATTCTTTTTAGAGACGCCCATGCCTTGTGTCGTAAATGTATCATTTGTCAGAAAGCATCTGGGCGGTTACAAAAAGCAGCCTTTCCTTTGCAACACGTTTTAGTAGATTCTCCTTTTTAGCAATGGGGCCTTGATATCATAGGTCCGATCAATCCCCCATCCTCACAACAACACAAGTTTATTGTGACAACCACGGATTACTTTACCCGGTGTTCTGAAGCTGCTGCGTTAAGAACTATCAACACCAGTCAGGTGATTGTGTTTCTAAATTCGAATATTATCACTCGTTTTGGTATCCCTGACTGTTTAGTATTCGATAATGCTTCTTACTTTTCCTCTCTTGAGATGAGTGAGTTCGCTTTGGAAAAAGGAATCAAACTAAATTATTCTGCTAGCTATTACCCCCAGGGCAACGGATTGGCAAAATCAACAAACAAGAACTTGATTAAAATCATCAAGAGAACGGTGGTTGAAAATCACAAGAATTGGTACAATGCACTGTTGAACGCGTTGTGGGCTAATAGGGTAACACCAAAAGCTGTTGTAGGTAACTCCCCCTTTTTTCTCGTTTATGGCAGAGAAGCAATTCTTCCACCTCACATTCTTCTTCCTTCGCTACAGTTGTCACAGAAAATCCAAGAAGAAGATTGTCCCCCTTTAGAAAACCGAATTAACGCTTTGATGAAGCTAGAAGATGTAAGAGCCCAAGCTAAACGTAAGTTAGATTAGCATCAACTATTGGTTAAAAGATGGTTCGATTCTAACTCTGCTTCTGATAGGAATTTTGAAGTAGGTGATCTCGTCTTGAAATGGGACAAACCGCATGAGGGAATGGGAGAACACACTAAATTTCATGAATTATGGCTTGGACTGTTTTTAATTGATGAAAAGTTGGGTCCTAGTTCTTTCTGATTGTAGAATATTGAGGGGCAGCCTGAAACCTATCCGGTGAATGGCCAAGCCTTGAAAAGATACTTTGCTTGAAAACAACCCTTGTATGATATGTACATATTTTTCTTTTGTGTTCTTTTTCGTTTGCTTTTTGTTTTTGATTTTTCCTTTGAATTTATCAGTTTGTGTTTTTTGGAAATACACATACATGTATACTGAGCTATTCAGACAAAGAAAACAGAAAATTCCTTCACCGAAATAACTGCGAAGAAAATTGTATAAACATCAATGGTATACTTTTGAGATTGATATCTATGTTGGCAAAAAGTCTATTGTTTGAAAGAAGTTGACTGATTGCAATCTCTGAGTAAAGCTTGTCATGATCATCTATTATCTTTTTATGTTGTCCCTATTCCTTAAAGGAATGACTCAGAAGATGTCTCCCTGCCTTAGGAAGTTTTTTTTGTAAATGAAACATCTCTGAATCTTAATAAAGGACAGTTCTAAATTTTTTTGATGAGGTCTGAAAAAATATGTTAAAATATCATGATTTTCAGCATCACTGTGCTCAACTATATATCTTTGAAGAAAAACAAAACAAAATAAATTATTAATAGAGATGTGGGAAGTGCTTGTAAACCCGTCGAGATGCTGAACAGGTCTGCTGGCAGTGGGTAAATGCATGTATGATGCCAAGACAACTTCACTGGGGTACTGAACAGGCCTGCTGACAGCGAAGCAATGTCGGGTCTATGAAAATTTGCAAATAAGAAACCTCGCAATGTCCTTTATTCTGATCTAGAACTTCTTGGCAGGATACAGACGTCAGAGTGGGTTAAATGGCAACCCTATCGAGGCTATGGATGCCTGCTGGCAGCGGTGGCTCTGTAAATAGTATTGGAGATTTTATCTTTAATATCGTGGCTCGCTGGTATTAAGACTGTTATTTGTTTTCATCTTTTAAAACACTACTGGAATAGTTGGTTAATGATGATGTTTATACGATTTTCTGGTTGTTGTTTTTGAGTTGGAATTATCTTTGTTGTCCTAATCTAAATTTGTTCTTTTGGCAGAGATAATTTCTTCTACCAGTGTGTCGCCATTGTTGGCAGCCAATTCACATTTTTCCACTATCTTATAAGTTGCCTACACCAATGTTTTGCAAACCTTAATTTTTCATCGCAATTCTTAAATAAACGACACTTTTATTTTGCGCTATTTGCACACTTACCTTCGTTTTTGTTTTCACGACTGTAAGCATGAAAACTTGGTCTTTCGAAGTCACATTTAAATCATTATTGAATTGTCATTATCATTATTGTCGATACTCCTATTGCGCTTACATTTTACTTATCATTATACAGTTGGCAAGACCTTTAGATCTGCACTCATTTGACATTCTTGGATTGATTGTGTGAATTTGTTTCATTGAGTTTGTGACACATTGGGGATTGTGCTTGCATGTTATTTGATCAATCCACTTGGCACATTGGTTAAAATCTTGGTATGAATCATTCTATATAACGCATGTCACATAGTAGAAACATTGGTTTTTATTTCAATTTATGTGTTTGGTTTTAAAACTATGACATAACGTTTGATTGTGCGAATGGTTTATCCATTAACCAAAGGTTTTGATTGATTGAAATGGCATAGTTGTAACACTTATGCGTTGTGATTTGAATAGTTGAAAGCACCGACGGTTGTACCATTGGTAATGACTATTCTGCATGGCTAGAAAATAGCTCCACCACCTTCGCACGATGTCATTAATGCCTCCCCTTATCAGTGTTTCACCT
Organism: Picea glauca; assembly: GCA_000966675.3. Classification (NCBI taxonomy): domain Eukaryota; kingdom Viridiplantae; phylum Streptophyta; class Pinopsida; order Pinales; family Pinaceae; genus Picea; species Picea glauca. The sequence goes on from JZKD02S1976480.1 coordinate 41,566, forward strand.
CTACTAGAATCGGTAATCCTTAGAGCGTTTTGCTCCTGTGTGCTACGTTCTAACCCTGGCTCATTCACATCGCTTACCGTGAACCCTGTTTATGGCACCAGTGGTGCGAATTGAGCCGAACGGTAGCCAAGCCTTGCTACTATTTGATAACGCATGGAAAGACTTAGAGGATAGTGGTTGGCTCACCTTTTTACAACGGTTTGAGGGTTTTAATCTATTATTTTCATAGCAGTTCGCCCTGACTTTTGATGGGTGTAGGGCCAAAGTAGGTGAAATTCAGCTTGAGCTGAATGAGGAGTTCATTAGCTCTGCCACAAGGTTAGCATCCACGGGCCAACGATGGTTTAAAAACTCTAAAGTGGAGAAGGTGCCATGGCCACTGCTATACATCTCACGAAAGGTTACATCCTGTGACAAAGGTATGTCGATTTCCATGCTTAAACCAAGATGGAATGATCTTTTGATGGTGGTTAAACAATTTGTGACCTGTGAGGGTTGATATGGACTATTTTTTCTTTATCACCTTCGGCTGTTAATGAATTTTATGGGTTATCGATTGAATATGCCTTTTTATTTCCAGCAAAGTCTTTATAAAATGGATAAAAGGTTTAAAAGAGAAAAGGCTGATAGTAGCTTGTTCCACCATGGCCTAATCAGACTCATCGTTGTTCATCACTTAAATCTCAACGGTGACAGTTGGAAAGCTTTTATCTCTTGGAATGGTTTTGATGATACAAAGCCTGTCCAAATTGACAAGCCCATGGTTAGTGTGACTAAGGTTGGGCCACCCATGCCTTTCCATGCCCTTCTACCCTCTCCAAAATTCTTATCCAACCCTGATATCAATCTACCAGACATCGCAATAGACAAGACAGAGGTTGTTAAAAATCCTGTGAGCAAAAAGGTCAAAGGAAACCCTACTGCCGACAACAAAGGTAAAAAGAATGCTCGAATTATCTCGAGAATGGATAGGAATAAACCTAAACCTGGTGCTGAGTAGAAGCCCATAGTCCTCAGTGAAGACTCAGACTCTGACATTGAACGCTTCCTAGCTAGTGAGTACCCTTACTCCCAAGGTTTGTGCTCCGAGCCACCCTATTATTTTGTTTCTAATTTGCCTCCGTGCCTAAGGAACAATCCCAGTTATCTAGGGATCAAGCTACCTAATGAAACCCTCAGCGATATAACCAAAACCTCACCTGCATTTTCGAAGCCCGAACAGTCTTCATGTGACCAATGTAATGTGTGGTTGGAACGATACTATACAGACGTTCCCTTACTTCAATCGAAAATCAAATCGCTGGAGAACCAAGTTATAGTGTTGACAAGCCAAAGGGACAAGCTTTGAGATAATGATAAGAAGCAGAAAACCACTGGTTCCATCGTTTTTAGGAATGTCGAATCGGATACAGCCATTGTCAATTCCAAAATTTTATGACCAAGTTGTCTGCTCATCATCTAGGTATGAATTTTGATATCAATTTTGTTTTATCAATTGCTTGGATTAAAATAGTGAATTGGTTTCTGAGTTTTGATAAGTCTGTTTATTATTTGAAATTACTTTGATTATCAAAACGGTTATAAAATCGAATATGGTTATGATTCGGTTGAATGATTTGGTCGTGCCCAGTTTTGCAATTGATTGATTTTCATTGGATTTGATTCGTTTGTCTATTGGTTTGAGTTAACAAAACCAATGGTGTTTTCTTTCAATTGGATTTGTTTGTATCCAACCTGAACAGGAGTTTTCTTTATGCTAAAATTAAAACACGGGTCCGTTTTGATTTAATATGATGTTGCTGTCATCGGATATTAACGACTCTGATTTCATTCTTGTGATTTGATTGTTAAAACGATTTCATAGAAATTGAATTGGTTTGATAAATACGATGCAGCCTATTAAATTGGAAAAACGACTCTGTTTTGTCAACATTTTCATTTGGATTTGGATTATATCTGACCTATGTGAAAGATCTTTGCACCCAAATCATGGAATTGTTTTGATTTACAACGACTATGTCAAACTTAAACTATTCGATTCTCTCTTGTTTGGATTGGATTGCTTTTATGAGATGGATTCGTATCGAAAATAAACTTCATGCTGCTCTGTTGATTTTAATTTTCAAAACAAGTTTGTTAATCCAGATCGACTTATGTTATCTCTRTCRAATTCGTATGAGAAAATTCGGTTAATAGYTCRTTTTGAAATGAATCCAAGTGATGATTTYGTTGACTGTCAATYGATTTTGTTTGCCCCAATTGGMAATAATAAACGATTGGACGAATYCCACASACCCTGTKATCAAYTGATTGATCMTKTTATGATTTCATTTGAGATAATTTACACACCAGTTTTGATTTGATTCRCTAATAGCATGGATTGTTTGTTTATGTTAAATATGKTGCRATCAATTTTGAAAATGATCCGGTTGATTCGGTTTGGATTCGAGCTGATCTGTGGACARATGAAGMAATTTTTRTATTGATTTCAATTCATCCATGAATCTATTTCACTGYTGYCRGTTATTCAATACGATGTTGTTTACCYGAGTTGGTCAAAAYAGAGTGTATCTATCTCTGTCATTATTTGATTTAGTTTGTTCAATTTGCATACAAGTGTYGATTTGAATGAGWTTTTTAGCAATCAAATATCTTTTAATAGTTTGAATGTATTTTCTAAGATTTGAATTGATTTTTAATAYGATTTTGTGTTGGATTTAGACCAGCTACAGAATCGCAAGATTCTGTAGCTAGTCTATAGAATTAGATTTTTATCATTTTCATTAACAAAATATCTTCCTAACTTGTCCATTTTTTACTCCTTTCAGGTACATCCGAATTGCATTGGGCATAATGTGGAATTCTAGGAGATATTTGTGTGATACATTTTTATTTTAGGTTCTTAGTTTTAGAGATAGAAACTTGGGATATTTTCCCAGATTTTCTGAAAACAGTTTTGATAACTTCCACAGGGATGTTTTACCCTGTGGAAGGTCTTTAAATACTTATTATTTTTTGTAATAAAGGGCATCCTCACTTGTGGGAGAACCAGGCTATGGTTTTCTAATACAAACTGAGACAAGAGTTGATGTCTTGCTACAGCTTTCGCTTTCAATATATCAATCTTTTGTTTCAAGTTTATGCATGTCGTTTGCAGTTGATTATAGACTACTTTAGCTATCATAATCTATTGCAGGATGATATGATTTAATTAATTTTTTATCCATATCTGATCTCTTTAATTATTTAAAAGTACAACAATTACTTGGTTTCAGTTAATGAATCACAGATTTCTCTTCTTCATTAATTGAATCATTTCGTATAGATCTTTGCATACAGGTTTATCTAACTATGAAGATTTATAAATCATAAGATTGTTGTAATTTTTATGTTTTGTTTGTCCTGTAATCATATGTGAAGAGCACTGCATCTTATTGTTTACAAGGAGTGCATAGATAATTCGGTGCAGGTTTTCTCCCTCCGATCAGCTAAGACAATCATTACATACAGGACAAACCTAGAGCGTTTCTCCAGGTCAGTTTGTGATTTATTTGTTAGTATAATTTAAGTAGTTTAGTTAGATATATGTGTAGTTTAGATTTGTAGTTAGAGTTAGCATATTAGTTGTTTAGTTTAGTTAGTTTTTGTTTTATTTCTTTTCATAAAATTATAAAATCAAAAAATAATAGCTCTCACTGTCTTAGGGAAGAATAGAAATGAGTTTTTCAGGTTTTCATTCAAATCTGTAAATTGTAAATATTGTACATTTTGTGAAGAAGATTTATTTCAATTAGTAGTTAGATATTTAATTTCTTAGAGTTAGTATAGTATTAGATAGTAGATTGTATATAGAATAGTTAGATTTGTTTAGTTTGTTTTAATAGTTAATTTTAGTTAGATTAGTTTATTAGTTTGTTTCAATTGTTATTTTTAGTTAGATTAGTTATTTTAGATTAGTTTTGTTTTTGTTTTTTTAGGAATATAGATCGGCTAACGGAGCCGCTAAACCCGTTAGGGTGGTTCATCCCAAACATCTTGGGTTATTAGACAACCTCGGACTGGGTCCACTCTTCCAGCTGACGGATGGTCAATTTCTCCCGTCAACAAGTATCTGTGATGGTCGAAATACATTATAATACCCAGAAGTGGAGTAATGGAGACCCAGTTGGAGGAACTAGTTGCTCGTGAGAATATTACAATCTGTACTGACTTTGCGCACATGGTTGCACTACAGATCCATGTAAAAATATACCAAACAACTTGTTAGAGAAAGATTTTCCTCACCCTATGCAATCTTGTAGAGAGAGCCTTATTCCATTTCCCTATGCAGACTTATCTTCCCTGTTACTAGAATCCAGAGACAAAAATACAAATTTTTCCACTTGTACACATCTTGCACCTTATACAACAAGCGTATACAAAAGTTGATCCACTACAGCCTGCATACATTGGGATTTGTGCCAAAAAAATCAAAATTAAATGTCGGGTTTCCATGTCACAAGAGGAGATCTCTGATCCTTGGCCTTACATATACTGGAAACATTCTGACTTGGCCCTTTATTTGCATGTTGAAGGCTATAAAGAGGCCAATTCCAAGCTATGGAAAAGGAGAATAATTCAAATTTGAGAGCAAAGTTACTCTGGATAAATTATTTACTTCATATTGAGTCTCCATCGCTTTGTCATTTAATTTTGAACACAATGTTTAGCCCCCAAGCTCTTCCCTTATTGATGGATAACCCCATTGTCTCCCTTCTATGAGCTTGCCTTTGGTGGAGGATTGAAGTGGTGGAGGCCTAGATGGAAGGACTTAGTTTCTCGGTTCCGAACCATGCCGACACAGAAGTCTGTAATATTTTCACTTCTGCTGATCATTTATTAATAGAAATACTCTCTTCCTGTCCAATTGATGTCTTGCAAATATATGAATTATTATCCATGGGTGTATTTGTTATGTGTATTGATGGATTATACTATCTAATGTGCTAACCTTTTATATTTCCACCATATGCTTGTTTTTATTTGTTTCTTGAGAACTTGTTGCAGGTATATATAGCTTTTGGTCAAAGTGCTCAATGGTGGATATCATCGAACATCTGGACGAGGTAGGCCTATTTCTTATCTCCCTTGCACATTGGTTTTTATAGCATATTGTTGGGATAGAGTTGATTTATGTAGTCATTCCCATCTCTTGTGGTTCACCCTAGCCATAGAGAGATTTTTGGCACAACACTCCCTACCTCAGCAGGTTTTGCATGAACTCCCAGTCTTAGGATCGTTCTAAACTTTTCCCTGAGTCAGATTGACTCTTCGATTTCCCCACAGGGAATATCTCACACACACACAAGGGTGTATCCACAGGTCCTTACACATTATACCTGTGTGATGAAACACTAGGCACTAACTCTACACACTTGATCAACAAATATGATCGGGACTTTTACCGAAAAAGGAATTTCGGATTTTGCGACTCCGCAAATCCTGATGTAAGTTCCTTGACTCTTCAACCTCTGGAACCTGAAATGTCAATGAAGGTTGACTCCTTCAATGCACTGTGTTGTTCCAGAGTCTGTACTTAAGGCTTAGAAGTACAGTGTCTAGGCATCCGAAAGTGGGTAAAGGGTGGAGGAGATATAAACGTCAACCTTCGGCAAAGGAAACTAGGGAAGATTTCTATGTTGGTGTTGTCTAGCTTCCAACTCTTCCTAGATGGTTATATCCTATTAAATTGCTTCCCATGAACATTCAAGTTCAACCCGGGTAGTAGCTATTTTAAGAATAGTATCGAAAAGGTTTAAGGCAATGTGTGTTTGATTTGATAATCCGGGTTCGATATTGGGCTGTGTTGGTACAGGGATAGTCATGGAGGAATAGTAAAATAAGAAAAACTTTAGAGAGAAATTAAGTGTTGTCTCAATTTGGTCATATAAAAGAGAATTCACGGTTTTAGAAATAAAACGGGGTGCAAATCAAAGGATTTTTCCCATAACTGAGTTATATCTTAATAAAAGGTATGAGGTGGGAGAAAAAAATTTAGCTGTTTATCGAATAAGGCTCCTATCAAGGGAGAATCTCATGTATAAACAGAAGAGGAAAACTGTAAGGAAATAACCCGATGAAGCATAATATATATATATATATATATATATATATATATATATATATATATATATATATAATTATGAAAGTGTTGACTGGTCTTACACTTGTCGATAGCTGGTACAGAGGAAAAACAGTAAAGAACTATAGAAAACCAAAAATTATTCACTATAGTAGTGGTCCTACTAAATTATAACGAAGCATTCATCAGTTATGAATATGAAATGAAATGAAATATGAGATACAAGAAAAGAAACTCATAACATAATCATGATGGAATTGAGAATCTTCAGATTTTCTTTGTATTAACTCTCAAAATGTAAAAACTCTATTACAATCGACACAAAAAGGTCCAACCCCTTTTCTTTCTTTCTATGGTATATTTATACAATTTTTACAATAAGACGGAATCTCAATCGTTACAAAAATTTCAGTTATGATAGAGAGGAGAGAAATCGCTACATTTCTTCTTCTCTGTCTTTACTTGGTGCCAGAAGTTTGTCCTCACACGTGCTCGGTACAAGTGACACATCTTTCAACCAACCGAGATACCAGACTTGACGGTTCTGCTTGACAGTTGGCCTCAAAAGAGTAACAATCCCGGGCTAATTACGGTAGCTTGTCTTCCATCTGTCTGTCTATGATGTCGATAGCCCATAATTGCACGCTTGGTTTAATCATACATTTTTTTATTTGGAATATGTCCACCATAGTCACTCGGGAGATCTATTTATTTGGTCTAGCAACCTCACGACAAGCCAGCTTGTCGGGAATGAACAATGGCAATGCATGCGGAGGAACAGAAGCCCCAAAAACTCTGAGATATGAAAATTCGGCTTCTACATACCAGTCAACTATGCTGCTCAGATTTTTTACTATATTGTCTGAGATCCTGGGTGGTGGGTGACCGAAAATAGTGACATGCAGGGGCACCATCACCCAGTTGAAGATTTCGTATACAAAATTTGTCACTTTGTTTTCCCATAATTTTGAATGATAGATGTGTATGGGCTCATCCTCTGTTGGAGTCCAACTCCAGCTCATTAAGGGAAATGGTGTTAAAAAACAAAAGACGTCCATAATGTATGCAGAAATAAAAAATGAAGCAATTTTTCCACTTTCTTTCTGCGCCCGATACTTTGTGACGCGACTAGTCAGGATGTCGGACAACATCTTCGCCCAGTCGAAGGAACAACCTTTGGCGACTCGAAACATTAGAGGCACCCATGGAAGAAAGAAATGTGAGGTGTCCTCTCTCCCATATAATCTGCATGTCATCATAGCTACATACTTGTACTGCGGTTCTAAAGAAGCTATTGAATATATACCATGAATGTCTGCCCTAAACTTCGCAGCGCGCGAAACCCAATCTTTTATTAAGCTATACATGGTTTTATCATAATGCACACATTCCTTCTGTTTGAATTCATCTAAGAATTTGGCTTGCATATGTTCAGTCCTGCAAGTCCCGATAGTGACTTTCTTCTCATTCATGATGGTTTTGGTTGGTATGTCCACATGGTCTAATGCCCATCGGACCATATCATAATATGGCAGTAGTCTTGGCCTGGTTGCTACTTTGTGCATTCCGGATTGGATGATGATATTATACTTGGTGGTTATATCATATTTTTCATTGTCGCTGGAATCATCGGAATAATCCACTAATTTAGCCTGCAGAACATCGGAAACGAAAGACCAGTTCAGGACAGAGTCGACACTTCAAGGTGAAGTATCAACAACGTTGTCCGAGCCTTGTCCCGAAACCTCAACACTGGCTTTGGATGCTTTTCGCAGGGCCATGACTGGAGATTGTGCTTTAGCTGTTCTACGATAGAAATACATATACATACAGAAGTTAGCTCGCTCAGAGATTGTGCTCTGTGTGGTATAGAAATGCATTTTTCATAATGAACAACAGTTCTATATATATTCGAAAACTTGGTACTCTTTTAGATGAAATCTGTCAAATCATGCTCAGAAATAAATTTAACCATAAAAATCGAGCTTTATTCATCGATTTGCCCTATCTCCTAATTAATGCCATAAATTTTGGCGGTTTAAAGTGTTAGTTGGCGTATGGAAGAAATAAGGCTACCTCATAAATCATGTAAGCATAAAAAAGCGGGATGTATTGATTTAGCTTAATTAATCCGATTTTACCAACGTTAATTAATCTTTCGCCACTCGTTGTATCGAGAATTTTTCTTTGACCTTTTGAACCTTTAACCCCCAAAATTGCGATGATTGATTTTGATTAATAAAAATGTAATTATGATTAGGAGCTTAATTAATTTCATAATTATTTATATTCATCTAATCATGACTCGGAGCTTCGAAGGTAAGTTTCTGGGAAGTTTGCGTGCTGAGCTGCGGAACCGCAAGATCGCGATAATACGACTTAATTAAAAGGGAAGATAAAGTCAGATTAAGTGATTAATTAATTATGTTCATACCCTTATCATGATTTCACGAGTCGGGATTTAGACAGTATAAATTTTAAAAAAGAAAACGCCGAGTGGCGAATTGCCGACAGAACGTTACCATGGTTTAGCTTTTACTTTTAACCTTGACACGAGTTACTAAAATAAGGACTTCGTTTTCTCGGCTATCAGGGCTACGATAATAAACTTTTGGATTTGGTGAACGTCGAGGTGTGAAAACCCAATGATGTTTAATCATGGTTTAGGAAAACTTTACTCCCATTACTGCCCTGGGTAAAAAAATTAAAACGATTTCATCGTTGCGTTGCTCGGGACATGTGAACTACGTGATTTATAGCATCCGACCTATGAGATCCTGAGGTAGAACAAAAAGAAGAAACATTTTTACGAAAGGTAGGACTCGCCTCGAGAGTACAATAATCATCATTGTTTGCGTGATAAATCTTCAGAGATTTTGAAACCACAGACGGAAAATACGAAAACCATCTTTTTATTTCTAGCATTAAAAATGAAATTTGTGACGAGCTAGAAAAAACAAAGGCGGCTCCAACATAGGCTCCAACTAGGGATCCCACTTTCTTGTAAGGTGGGAAGAAAAGTAGACCACGTGCCAATATTGGGTAAATGGAGCGAAGAGCTTCAATCAGGTGAAAAGGTTCCTGAGAACAGGGTATCGAAGGGGCAAAGAGACTTCGTTCTTTACCTTGAAAAGATTTTTCAAACTCAAATACTCTTTTTAAGCTTAGCTATAGTCCCTTTCACGACCTTCCCTTTCCCGCTACTAAATTCAGGTCTGCTTCAAATCGTCGAGGTAAATGACTACGAACTTATCCCTCTCTCCTATGAAAGAGATGTCCATAGCGCGTTGGAATGTGGCCCCTGCATTCATCAAACCAAAAGACATTTTTTCATACATGAACGTACCCCATGGTGTGGTGAAAGCAGTTTTTTCCCTGTCTTGTTCATTCATGGTGATTTGATTATAACCAGAGAACCCGTCGATCATAGACATTCGGTTTTCTCCAACTAGATTTTCTAACACATGGTCCATTTTGGGCAGTGGATAGTTGTCCTTGAGAGATGACTTATTTAAGTTTCGTAAATCCACACATAGTCTGATTTCCCCACTCTTTTTCCTGACTGGGACTAGGTTTTCTACCCAGTCTGAATATCTTAGAGGTACTATTATTTTCGCGTCTAAAAGTTTCTTAACTTCTTTTTCGATCACAGGTAACAAAATGGGGTTAATCTGTCTAAGATTTTGCCTAAATTGTTTGACCCCATGCTTTAAAGGTATCTTGTGATCAATTACGGAAGTGTCATATGTTCTTAACTCATCATAAGACTAGGCAAAAACATCCTTATACTGTCTGAGTAGGTCTTTATACTTACTTTTTATTTCAGGAGGGAGGAACTTGGATATTTTTACCATCCTGGATTCTTCTTCAGTTCCTATATCACAGTCCTCCACTTCCTCTGGTTGGGGTTGTAAAGTGGATTTTATAGGTACGTCGTTCTGATCAAAAAGTCTTTCTAAAGGAATCAATCCTTTCAGAATCTGGTTGTTTTTAAGGACCAACATACGATGATCCATAATTTTTTCTCGGAAAGCTTTAGGATCTTCCCCTTCTTGCATGATCCATATCGGGTCATTTTGATTTTCTTGATCTGCATGAGTTTCAAAGAATTCACCCATTGCTTCAAGAAATTTCTTAATTTGTTCATCATCCTCAAAGACCTGCCAGTGTTGGATATTTTTTGGTATAGATGGTCTGTGTCTGATTTCAATGTGATACTTCAATTTGAAAGTCATGGGAGGAGAGAAGGTTGAAGCTTCTTTAGTCAATGCGTCAGCATGTAAATTCTCTACGCGTGGGATGAAGTGGACATTTATGGACGAGAAAAAGTTTTCCATGAGATCCTAGGCACAATTCTTGTATGATCCTAATCTGGGATTCTTGGCTTGGTACTGTCGATTTATCTGTTTGACTATTAACTCTGCATCTCCATATACCTTTAAGTTATTTATTTTTATCTTTTTGGTATCTTCTAATCCTAATACCAACGCTTCATATTTACATATGTTGTTAGTGTAATCTATATCCCACTGCAGTTGGTAGGAAAAAGGAACAACTAACTTACCTTTGGGAGCCACTAAAAGAACTCCTACACCGGCCCCTTCAGAAGATGAGGCACCATCAAAATACATTTTCCAGACATCGGTGCTACACATATCCTCTATCATGTAACTTAATTCTTCTTGCTCTATATCATTTTCCTCCGGACAACCATCTAAACCATCATCAAAAGACAAGATACAATTTCCTAGATCTTCGTCCGCAATGTAAATAGGGAAATTGTTTGGGTTTTGAGGGTCACTCACTGTATATGCTAATCTCATTTCTCTGTACAACCGAGTAAATTGACCTCCAAACATAGTAATTGTGGCAAACATCATATCCAATTGAAGGGATCCCCCAGCTTGGCTCCCCATGACCTAGACAACAGTAATCCATACTTAGGGGGAATATCTGCAATAACCACATCCATCAGGATACTCTTAACTGGGACCTGTGCCAGGGTAACTACTAAGTCCTTTATCATTCCCATACACTTAACCCTTCTCGAGTCAAAAGAGTAAAGATCTCCATAAGTTATGGTCATCTGAAGACCCAATTTGTCCATGATAATCTTAGGCATAACTTTATGGGAGGATCCGGAGTCTAACATGCAATTATGTAGCAATTGGTCATATACATTTAAATTCATATAAAAAGGAGCAATAATATCTTTGGCCCCTTCAAAATGCAAACCAAAAGTGATGTTAATTTTGTCATCTTCCAGGTTCAAAATGTCAAACTGGCTTTCTTGCTCTGAGACACCCATCACTTTGGTAATCTGCTTCCGATAAACGGGGTTTTTTTCTAATTCTACCAGAGGGATTGGTATCTTAATTTTATTTATCTTGTTTTTAATACTAAAAGTTCCACTTACCTTGTTTGTTTCTTTGGTTGAGGCTTCTGAATCCTTCCTTTCCGATTTATCCATCTAGACCGCTTTATTACTCATGGTCCTGGTTGAAGGCGTAATTTTATTAGCCATTTAGGTTCCTTATGCTTGGGGATCAAATTTTCCCATTTCGGACCCTTGTGTGCTTAACACTTTCGCTTTGCTATTGGGTAATAAGGTCTCTTCTGGAGTAGGATCATAAGCTTGACCTCTTTGGAGGATTTTCTTGGGTTGAGTAGTTGAGGTGGGCTTACTCTTAGATCTTAAGTTGTACTTGGGTTGGATCTCAACCATTATCATCTCAGTTTCTTGTTGAGATTCACAAAGGTCAGTATGATCACTTTCTTCACCCTTATTCGACGGTTGTTGTGTGTTTAGAGATTTTTCATAATCTTCTCGAGTCAGATATGGTTGTGTGCAGTCATCACCAAAGTTCATGACATCATTATCCAAATATCCGAAGTCTTGAAAATCGTTCGCTCCTATAAAATTTTCATTCTTTAAGGGAGCTTGTATTTTTTGATCTTCATTTTTTATTTGTCTTTGCTGGTTCGGGGGGTTGGGGTTCCTCTTGAAATCCTTTTTGGGGAAAGAATCATCTTTGGCCTGTTTGAGCTCCATTCTGGATATTTTATTAGACAGTTCTTTAATTACTCTGGCCATATCGTCTACCCTATCATCTGTGGATCTATTAGACCCCGACGGACCTGCTTGTTCTCTAAAGCGTTTAGTCTCCCAATTTGTCATTTCTACTTTATCTTTAAGCTTACCAGAAGCCATCATATTAGACTCAATTTCTACAGCATTGTCCTGCATTCAGTTTAGGGTGGATCCCCTTCTTTCTCGCAAAAGGAGTGTGAAATCTGGTTCAAAATCCCCCACGAAAGTTACCTTGGCCGCGGGTTGGGACGGTTTAACCTTGGCTGGGATTTTGTTATATAGTTTGTTAAATCTTTGAATAAATTCCATGATTGTTTCATAATTCTTTTTTCTTAAAGACCCAAATTCGGTTAAATAATATAAGTGGTCCTTTCTTTCACCCCACTGTCTAAGGAAAGAATCTTCTAAGGCATCGTAAGACAAGATAGATGTTGGAGGTAGACTCCGAAACCAAGTTCAGACATGGCCTTCGAAGGTTTGAACAAGAAGCCTCGAATATACGTCTTCATGTTCGATACCTAGGATATCTGCGAATTGATCAAAGAAATTAATGTGTTCGGCTACGGTTAGATCCCCTTCCCCAGTGAATTTAGGAAAAAAATTTATGTAATTTTTGGGAAGGTCGTGTAGAGAAACGGGCAATACCAAGGGGGTATATCTGGCTGCAACTTTTGCAAACACTCTGGGGGGGGGGGCCAGGCCCCTTGCCTCTGTCTCCTCCTAGCGGAGCTCCTCCCCCTCCTCCTCCGATAAACCCTCCACCTCCTCCTATAAACCCTCCACCTCCTCCTCCGGTGGATTCCATCGTTATTTGTGGAAAGTCATAAAGGGGGTTTTGGAAAATTAAAAGTGAATCTTTATTTTCTTCGTGAGGAGGAAAATACGACGATGAAAAATAAGGAACGCGAGGACTTAGTTCCTCAGATTTGTAAGAGACAAAATTAGGAGACCCGACGGGTGTGGAAATTGAATGTGTAACACACTCTTCAGAATTAGGTGAGGTCGGGAAATTTAACTGAAGGAAAGATGGTACATCGACTGCCGATGAACTTTCAAGAGGGCCCCTTCCTTTGTGTACTAAGGGGACTATTGGATGAATCTTGCTCCTAACTTTAGAGAAACTTGATGTTAAAAATTTAGTATCAAAGAGAGGACTGAGTGAATTTGAGGGTTCAGAAGGACTCTTAGTCTTCAGTTGTGGGGGTTTAAGTTTGTATACTACAACGGTTGGCTTAAGAGAGCCTCTCGCCTTTAGAATCTTCTCGGGATCGATAACAATCATAATCTGCTTACCATCTGGGTTTTGTCTGGTATTCCTTCGACCAGATGCCAGTTTATTATTTTTGGAGTCACCAAATGAAATATTGAAAATCCTTAAAAGGGTGTGTACTCTTTGTTCACTATCAAATGGTAACACTTTCAACGAAAAACAAATGTCGTTTTCCCAGGGAAAAAGATTTCATAACTTCGGTCCCTGGCAATGACGCCAAAAATATGTTGTTCTAGAGTCTGTACTTAAGGCTTAGAAGTACAGTGTCTAGGCATTTGAAAGTGGATAAAGGGTGGAGGAGAGAGAAATGTCGACCTTCGGCAAAGGAAACTAGGGAAGATTTCTACGTTGGCATTGTCTAGCTTCCAACTCTTCCTGGATGGTTATATCCTATTCAATCGCTGCCCATGAACGTTCGAGTTAAACCCGGGTATTATCTGTTTTAAGAATAGTATCAAAATGGTTTAAGGCAATGTGCACTTGATTTGATAATACGGGTTTGATATTGGGCTGTGTTGGTACAGGGACAGTCATGGAGGAATAGTAAAATAAGAAAAACTTCAGAGAGAAATTAAGTGTTGTCTCAATTTGGTCGTATAAAAGAGAATTAATGGTTTCGGAAATAAAACGAGGTGCAAATCAAAGGCTCTTTCCTGTAACTGAGTTATATCTTAATAAAAGGTATGAGGTGGGAGAAAAAAATTTAGCTATCTATCGAATAAGGCTCCTATCAAGGGAGAATCTCATGTATAAACAAAAGAGGAGAACTGTAAGGAAATAACCCGATGAAGCATAAAATATATATATAATTCTGAAAGTGTTGACTGGTCTTACACCTGCCGATAGCTGGTACAGAGGAAAAACAGTAAACAACTATAGAAAACCAAAATTTATTCGCTATAGTAGTGGTCGTACTAAATTATAACGAAGCATTCATCAGTTATGAATATGAAATGAAATGAAATATGAGATACAAGAAAACAAACTCATAACACAGTCGTGATGAAATTGAGAATATTCAAATTTTCTTTGTATTAACTCTCAAAATGTAAAAACTCTATTACAATCGACACAAAAAGGTCCATCCCCTTTTCTTTCTTTCTATGGTATATTTATACCGTTTTTACAATAAGACGAAATCTCAATCGTTACAAAAATTTTAGTTATGATAGAGAGGAGAGCAATCACTACATTTATTCTTCTATGTCTTTACCTAGTGCCAGAAGTTTGTCCTCGTGCATGCTCGGTACAGGTGACACATCTTTCAACCAGCCGAGATATCAGCCTTGACAGTTCTGCTTGACAGTTGGCCTCAAACGAGTAACAATCCCGAGCTAATTGCGGCAGCCTGTCTTCCATCTGTCTATCTATGATGTCGATAGTGCATAATTGCGCACTTGGTTTAATCATACATTTATTTATTTGGACTATGTCCACCATATTCACTCGGGAGATCTCGGCCGAATCACTTTCCTCTTTGTCCTTTAAATCAAGCTAGATTTTTTCCATATTCATTTGAATCAATGTCTCGACATTACCTCCGCTATCAATGCCTAACAGATTTCCATCTATAGAACTAAAGGCCTCTTCTAAGGAATTTGTTACCCTTTTGGCTTACAGCTTGCCTTCCACGATGCTGTGCTCCCATTCTTTTAATAGAATGTTTCCTCTGGTCTACTCCGAAATGGTGAACCTAGAAGTACTTCCTGAATCCCTATTGGTAGTGGCTATCACAACCTCTTGGAAGGCGACCCATGCTGCTCCAGCTTCCCTTTCTCTAGCAGTTAATTCTCCAAAACTTGATTAACCAGCAAGCAGTTGTACTGAATATCCTTTACCTTGCCGAGTAAATTTCATTGGTCTGCAGAGACTCTGCTCCGAATCTCCATCGTTTGGGACTGAAACATCCCGATATCTATCACTTTGCTTTCGGTGATTTCCACTCTAGCCTGCAACTGTTGGATCAGATCTTTTTGTTGGATAGCTTGTATCTAACCATCCCAAACCACCAGTTGTTCTTGTTCAAGCTTAGTATTGAGCAGCTCTATCTCATTTTTATCAGCCAACCTTGCTTTCTCTATACCTACACTTGCCTGGTCTTTGGCAGTCTCCGTTGCTGTGGCTAGTCTAGCTTCTAGGGTCTTGATGAGGTAATTCTTTCATTTCAGCTGGTTTTTCAAGACCCCGAATGAAAATTGATTCGTCGTGGCATATGATCCTAATGTCCTTTCTATTTCAGTCACGAATTGTTCATTCCTCTTGTCTTTTCCATCAGTTATAACTTCATATTTCTTGGCCATTGACTCTCCTTCCTGATAGAATTCCCTCTTTACCACTGCCTTTCTCTTCTTATCGAAGAAAAACTCATTCGGAGGGAGTTCTTCTACCCATATAGGCGAAGTTCTTCTACCCTTATAGGCATCAACTCTTCATTGAAGATCCATCTTGCATCAATATTTCCCTAAGTCGAATACAAGGGGGTAACTGATGTGATAGGTTCTCCGATCTGTTTCGCTGATTTTCCCGGAGTAGTGACTAGAATTTGCTTCTTCGGTGGGTCGGGAGTCTTTATCTCTGCTTTCGGACTCTTAGTTTTCTCTCCCTCATCCTGGTGTTTTTCTTGATTGGGATTCACATCCTTAGAGCCTTCGAAATCTTTTTGTTTCACCTCTGTCGTACTCGGACTCTCACCCCACAACACTGCGGGAAGACAACTGTGTTGATGTTCTTGGAACTTTAGAACATCGGCTCTTTCCTCGGGTGCCAAGGTTTGTATCTGAGCTAGAATCTCAGCATAGGACCTTGCGCCTCGAAAAATGTCATCCAAGGGTGAATTCACGTGCTCAAATCTATTGAGCCTGCAATTGGCCAAATGATTGCTCATGATCCTTTGCGGATTGTGCTTCTTGTATTCAATGAGGACCAAATTTAGGTCTTTCAGGGCTGCTGCTCAGCTTTGGCATGCCCAAAATCTAATAAAGAATATGAATTTAAATGAACAGAAAAAGGTGGTCATACCTTCTTTGAGTATCCCTTAAGCTCCTTGCTTATACCACCAATTATTGTTTGTCTAGCAACCTCACGACAAGCCATCTTGTCGGGAATGAACAATGGCAATGCATGCGGGGGAACAGAAGCCCCGAAAACTCTGAGATATGAAAATTTGGCTTCTACATACTAGTCAGCTATGCTACTCAGATTTGTCACTATACTATCTGAGATCTTGGGTGGCGGGTGACTGAAAATAGTGACATGTAGGGGAAACATCACCCAGTTGAAGATTTCGTATACAAAATTTGCCTCTTTTTTTCCCCATAATTTTGAATGATAGACGTATATGGGATCGTCCTCTGCTGGAGTCCAACTCCATCTCATTAATGGAAATGGTGTTAAAAAACAAACGACGTCCATAATGTATGCATAAATAAAAAATGAAGAAATTTTTCTGCTTTCTTTCTGCTCCCGATACTCTGTGACACGGCTGGTCAGGCTTTCAGACAACATCTTCACCGAGTCGAAGGAACAACCTTCAGCGAATTGAAACATTATAGGCACCCATGGAAGAAATAAATGTGAGGTCTCCTCTCTCTCGTATAATCTACATGTCATCATAGCTACATACTTGTACTCCAGCTCTAAAGAAGATATTGAATATATACCATGACTGTCTACCCTGAACTTTGCAGCGCACGAAACCCAATCTTTTATTAAGCTAGAGATGGTTTTATCATACTGCACACATTCCTTCTGTTTAAATTCGTCTAAGAATTCGGAACCATATGTAAAGTCAGACACTATGGGAAACTTATACATGGCTTGCAGATGTTCAGGCCTGAAAGTCCCGATGGTGACTTTCTGCTCATTCATGATGGTTCTAGTTGGTATGTTCACATGGTCTAATACCCATCGGACCATATCATAATATGGCAGTAGTCTTGACCTAGCTGCTACTTTGTGCATTCCGGATTGGATGACGATCTTATACTTGCTGGTTATATCATCTTTTTCATTATCACTGGAATCATTAGAATAATCCACCAATTTAGCCTGCAGAACATCGAAAACGAAAGACCAGTTTGGGACAGAGTTTACACTTTGAGGTGAAGTATCAACAACGTTATTCGAGCCTTGTCCTAAAACCTTAACACTGGCTTTGGATTCTTTTCGCGGGGCCATGAATGGAGATTGTTCTTTAGCTCTTCTGCGATAGAAATACGTATACATACAGAAGGTAGCTCGCTCAGAGATTGTGATTTGTGTGGTATAGAAATGAATTTGTCATAATGAACAATAGTTCTATATATATTTGAAAACTCAGTACTCTTTTAGATGAAATCTCTCAAATCATGTTCAGAAATAAATTTAACCATAAAAACCCAAGATTTATTCATCGATTCACCCTATCTCCTAATTAATACCATATGTTTTGGCGGTTTAAAGTTTCAGTTGGCGTATGGAAGAAATAAGGCTACCTCTTAAATTGCACAAGCATAAAAAAGCGGGATGTATTGATTTAGCTTAATTAATCTAGTTTTACCAACGTTAATTAATCTTTTGCCACTCATTGTATCGAGAATTTTGCTTTGACCTTTTGAACCTTTAACCCCCGAAATTGCGATGATTGATTTTGATTAATAAAAACAAAATTATGATTAGGAGCTAATTAATTTCATAATTATTTATATTCGTCGTATCGTGACTAGGAGCTTCGAAGGTAAGTTTCCGGGAAGTTTGCATGTCGATCTGTGAAACCGTGAGATCGCGATAATATGACTTAATTAAAAGGGAAGATAAACTTGGATTAAGTGATTAATTAATTACGTTCATACCCTTATCGTGATTTCGCGAGTTGGGATTTAGACAGTATAACTTTTAAAAAAGAAAACGCCGAGTGACGAATTGCTGGTAGAACGTTACCATGGTTTAGCTTTTACTTTTAACCTTGACACAGGTTACTAAAATAAGGACTTTGTGTTCTCGTCTATTGGGGCTATGATAATAAACTTTTGGATGTTGTGAATGCCGAGGTGCGAAAACTCGATGATGTTTAATCATGGTTTAGGAAAACTTTACTCCCGTTACTGTCCTGGGTAAAAAAATTTAAACGATTTCGTCATTTCGTTGCTCGGGACGTCTGAACTACATGATTTATAGCATCTGACCTATGAGATCCCGAGGTAGAACAAAAATAGGAAACATTTTTATGAAAGGTAGGACTCGCCTCGAGAGTACAATAATAATCGTTGTTTGCATGATAAAGCTTCAGAGATTTTGAAACCACAGACGGAAAATACAAAAACCATCTTTCGATTTCGAGCATTAAAAATGAAAGTTGTGACGGGATAGAAAAAACAAAGGCAGATCCAACACACCGAATACCGACCGCTTGTTACCCACCAATTTCGGATTTTCGGTACTTGAGCGAACATCCAACAATCGTTCCTTTTCCCTTATGGTTTCCAAAATTCTGAAATTTCTCCTTTGGTGAGATCGATGGCCTTTCGGGATTTTTGCCGAACCTTGACCACTCTTTTGACTTTTGTCACACATATCCTATGACTAATACTTGGGACCCACCTTTCTATGTTTCTCTCTTCATGATTTTGGGAGTTTTGTTGACCATGCAACTCTACCTCTTGAGTCTTGGAACCCCAAAAACTCGATTGGGCCCAACAGCTATTGTCCCTCAACCTTTCGAGAATTTTCCCTTTCGCTTTTTGGGATTTCCCAACTCATGAAATTCCACAGCAGTGAGGTTCCTTCCCTTTCAAAACTCCATTTTCCAAATTCCCGAAGCCTCACCTCCCACATGATCTATGGCTGAGATCTTCCTCGATCCGATGGCTCTAGATCTTTCAGGATTCCAGGAACCAAGAGTTTGAAACTCTCGATTCCCAAGTCACAGTCTCCTCTACTTCCCATATCCCTAAATTCCGGAATGCCGAAGTTCCACTCCAAAGACACGTCGCAATCCACGACTTCATGGTTTTCAATTCAAAGTGCCCCAACTCCTTATCATCGGAATTGCCAAAACGTCAAACCCTGAAATGTCAAAATTCCACTCCAAAGGGGAATCAACGGCTCCTATTGCTCCTCATCCAACGGTCGCTACTCCTCCTGAGATTTTGAATGCTAAAAGACACTTAGCCTTAACCTTCTCACAGATCTGTGAGATCCAACGGTCCACGAGATTTTTGTCACTTATTCTATGAAGAAATTTCATCGTTCGAGGCTCGTTCACTCTTCGTTAAGGATATCTGGCCAAAATGACTTGGCGTCCTTCCACCTGAACTTGACTTCTGCAATATGATTTCAATCTCCACCTCCATTTGAACACTTCAAAGGTGCTATCCCTCATGATCTCTTCACTTGCAAGCTCAAGCCTCCAAACGGAATCCTGCTCGCACTCCTTGCGGCAACTCTCAAATGACCTCTGGTTATTTGAGTCTTTGACCCTGTGCACTCTTTGCAAAAATAGTCCTTCTACCTTCACCTTAGTTGGTAAGTTCTAAGGCTTCAATCAGCGTGCGCACACCTTGCATGGCTTTTTGCCTCACTTGCATTTCTGCTAGTTATGAGAACAATGATATCTCTCCTGGGATTTCTAAGATAAAACTTAGACCTTCATCAACGCACACCTTGTGGACATTCACTGCACTATTTGCAGGAATTCTCAGGAAGAGAAACAATTGAAACTCATTATTCTCCTCTCTTAGACTTCATACACTCAACATGAAATCATACACTCAACACAACATTGAAACAAATGCATAACAGAGGAAATAAAATAATTGTAAACATACCATTTAACAAATGTAAATAGTAAGCATCATAACACCATGAAAATTGAGTCAAACATTTATATATTAACTCAAGTGGTCCTGTACATGGGTTCTTCTCTATAGTTCTCTACTACAGCTCTATATCTTATGAAATCTGAATGATCATAATGTTCCTATTACAATGATACAAGGGTGAGGGTGTCTATATCCATTTTCCCTCCTACGCTTCTAAACTGTCTAATCTATTAAATCAAATCTACCTACCTTCATTAAATAGACTTAAATGCCTATTACATTCGACATATGAGAGCAATCGCTCCAGATCTATTTACAACATCTAGATATAAATGTAAGTATACTTCCCCTTAGATATTACATTAATATCTGCTCATTAGTTTTTCAAAACATTTAAAAATGTGCACTGGTGCTTTTCTAGCTATCTTCCGCCTTTATGCTTGCTTGGCTACGTATGATACTCCTGCATCAATTTTCCTCGTAATAGAATTGGCGACCATACTGGGGATGGATCTTCTTTCTTAGGGTTTGAATTACTTTTTTCCTTAGATTTCTCTTGGTTCTACTGTGGTTCTTATCGTATCATTGTTTGACATCTCCTGTTCACTATGGGTCTAAGTTTTCATCCTTTTTCCCTTGCATGGCTTTGTTTTAAAGCATATACGCACCTTTTTCCTTGACAATCACGTATACACACTGGTTGTCTCACTGCAAGTTGTGTGTATATGCATTGTTTCCCTGAACAATCGCGTACACCTATTTTCCTTTCCTGTTTGCTCGGTCTGGTGTTTGTTGGGTGGGATTTGATGCTTGTTGAGCCTTCTTGGGTCTCTGTAGTGCCTGTTAAGTGCTTGTGGGATGAAAAGAAAGCCTCTTTTGGTTGAATCTATGGGCGAAGTCTTTCTCTTCATATTTTCATTTTTATTGTCCTTGTACATTGGGCTTGGTGTTTTGTTGCTTGGTATCCTGCTTGAGTTATCTCTTTTTTATACACAGTAGGGCTATATATCAAGTTACTTTTCAGTCCATGCATTTTCAGTTTTAATATATTGAAAATACAAATAAAAATAGGCATTTTGCATTGCTTGGCATTTTTTTCTTTTGAGTTTTTTATCATTATCTTAGTGCATATAGTGAAATCTTGCATTTTTACTTCTGAATTGCAGAATTGAATTTGAAAATTGCATCATTTTTAGAAGCATATCATTCATTGAAAGTTAAAGTTAGGACTTTGCATTATTTTCATATTTGCTTCTCTTGCAGAGTCATAACACCATGAGTTTCACTACCATACCTTTTTGAGTAATCACGACCATAAAATCAATGCTATAATTTAAAATTTATTAGTCACGATTTTATTTTCTAGGGTGCAAAAACTAGCCTAGGATTTAGTGCCTTGGAATAGGATTTTGTGAGTAAACATCTCCAAGGAAATTAAATCAACATATGTGTCTCAGTCAGGGAGTGGAGAAATCCATTGTATAATTGGTAAGATCATGAGGCTCCACTCACAATGGAGTTAATCACAAGGTCACGCGAAGTTGTTTGAAGGGATATCCCCCTGATACCTTCCTAGCATCATAGATATTTCTATGGATCTATTCGTATCTAGGGATCTTGTTAGTGCCCTTAACTCGATGAGAGGCGACTCTTTCAAGGTTTTTGGCTTTGCTACCCTACCCATACAGTGGACGTGACTCACAATTGCTTGTGTGTGCATCGATTATACAATGGTTTATTAGTTTCTTGAATTAGGTGTCTCATAGGTTACTTGTAGGGGTTATTCTGCAGGTACCCTAGGTTAGATAAGGGTCATACAACACTCAACCTTTATGGAGGATTACCTCTCTGGGGGGATTTGACCGACTGGTTATTAATCCCACGAGGTCCCTTATAACTGATTATGTTACCTCTGATCTTTAGCAGGGAGTCTTAGGCCCCTCTTGGGAGAGACATTCCTTCTTTAGGGAGGGAGGCCACTCAACCACTTTACCCCGTTTGCATTCATATTGTCCATTTGAATTTTGGTGTTCTCTTTGATTACTAGTTGGCCTTAAGATTTTATATCAAGTCATCTTTATCATGGATAGTGGAGTTCCTTTGACTCCTTCGTTCACCGCTACCTACCCCATGATGCCTACTCCTTTCATGGAGACGAGTCCTTCCATTTTTCATAATGGTATGTATAACTATGGTACTCAGTTCATGCCTTGGGCCTCTAGTCATTATCCCATTGATATGCCTTCACCTTTGAAATCCTCTCCCTAATCCACTTATATGAATCCTAGCATTGGATTCAGGGGCACCATGGCCCCAATGCCTATGTCTTCATTTGATATGAGTCATGTCCCTCAACCTGCTTTTACAATGAGAGGTTGGAACCTCCCCTCTTATGGATCCAGTCCTAGTTATGTTTTTCAGAAGCCAATACTCAGATGGGTGTTTATTATACTTATTACACTCCATCCATGTATCCTCCGTCCTCCATGTCAGTTCCTTCAAACACTTTTTCCATGGTGAGTCCTCATGTATCCTCGGGTGTTTCATATGGGGAGAATTAGTCTTACGGTTTGGGCTATCCTATTTATGGAACCCCTTCATAAGGGGGTAACATATATCCTCACTCGGATAGTTCTTATCATACTTTCATCTCTTCACATACTTTTGTGATGATGCCCATTCAGACTTCTCTGAATCAATTAAACAAAGGATAGTACCTTTTCGGATAGGGACATGGGGTAAACCATGACCCTTCTTGGCCGACAATGTTTCAAAGTCAATATTTCCCTAGACCTTCGCATCAAATTCCACAAATCACCACTAGTACAGTCACTGTTAGTCATACTAGAGCTCCATCACCAACCTCTATCGGTCATGTTACAGATAGGTCAATAACTTCTACAAGTCATGTTGACAACCCACACCCGACCACTTCTATTCATGTTGGGTGCACCACTTTAGTCGCCATGAGTCTTATCAATGACATGTCTCTGAACTCTGTACATCATGTGGGAGATGATTCTCTCGCCTCTTACTGTCTCATTGAAAGTATGTCACCAGCCGTTGTGATTGACATTGGGGGCATTGTGAAACCGCAACGCCTAGGAGGTAAGCCTAAATTCCTTTTCAAGACTTGTGAAGGAGATCACCTTACTTGTCTGTGTCCAACCTATTCTCACCACAACAATTTTATATTGAATACAAGTTTCAGATTTAGCAAATAGCTAAAGTAGTGTGGAGATGTGGTTAAATTTGGAGAACCAGGTTACATCTCGCAGAGAAAAGGCCAATATAGCGGAGGCACAAAGTTTTCGGGGCCCGACGGACCATAGATCTTGAAGCAATCCAGATGAATGGTCAAAACACATATTGGGATATAAAATAGCGCGGAGGATAATTTTTCAAAGGAAGGTCAGGGAAAATACCATGGTTTCACCTCGCGGACACGCCACACCACCAAATGCATATCGTGGGAAAAAGAGGGTAGAATTAAAAACACCCAAGCTCACCCTGATGTCACGTGTTAAAAAATCATTTGATATATGTCGCTTCTGAAGATGACGTACGGAAACGGAAGAATTAACGACTTATCCAATCACATCAGTACAGTTGCTCGAGTACTTTATGTTGTGCAACGTCGGGTAAATGTCACCAAAAGGATGATTCGAAGGCTCATCATTCATAAATGATAGCCGAATTTGATTGGCCATTGTTCAAGAAAGTACTTTCCTCATTAATATGTGATTAGGCACTCGATGACGATCATCCTTCAAAACATAAATAAAAATTACCCTGTTTTGAGCAAATCAACATTCCATTTTTTAAATGAAGTAATTTCAAACAAGATCATCTTCCTAATTTCTGTATGATTAAGGGAGACAGGTCTAATTTTTTTTTCAAAACTGGGAAAATAGATAAAGCTGATCAAGCGACCTCTAGTGAACTAGGATTTTCAACTATTATGGAAAATTCATCTGTGAATAAGAAAGAGAGTTTGGTCACACAGATATTAGCAATGAAATTTATTTCAAATCCTACAATAGAGCCAAAAGTAGATAAATAAGTTAGATTAAATCCCATCATAAAGGATTTAATCTTCAATGAATACGTGGATGGGCGCTACAAGTGAGCAATAAAGAGGAAGCAGATAAAGTGACAAAAAACAATGATCGGAGCTGAGGTAGTTGAGAGAGTTGGGGAAACCAACTAGCTTGCTTGAGAACTCTAAAGGAAGAAATTGCCAATCTGGAATAAGTTCTCAGGCTGAATTGAGTACGTTTCAAAAAAAATTGTAACTATATGGACATGTGGTGTTCAACGAAAAAACTTTGGATATGTTAGTCTTGTTTATAATGTTCCCTGTAATGTAGGAGGACAATTGTTATACATTACTCCTTGTTTGTAACCAATGTCTATCTTTAAAAATGTGGGGAAGTTGAGTTGTTTTGAATCCTGCATGTAAATTTCCTATATATACCATTCCAAGGATAAATAAAATATGAAGGGAAAAGGGAACTTCCCTTGTAGCAGGAAGACTTTGTAAAATCATGGAGCTAAAGTGAATATACAATGTAGAACCAAATTTTGAACTATTTATGAAAAGATTCTAATTGGCTATGGTATGAGTTCTATCTTCTTTCATAGTATGTATTTCTTGTGTCTTTGAAATCCCATTTACAATTTCCTCTTTTAAATTGGAGATTTAAAAGTATGGAATTCGTCTGATGATGCTCTAGACTTAGCAATTTAAATGCATGTGATTCTCTTCTTAACTAATTCATAATTCATTTCAATATGATCTGATGCAGTTATATGTTTTCCTTTTCCTCTTTATCCATGCAAATTTCAATTTAAAACTTAGATTCATTGCCTCATTTAGCCTTTTTCCTCTAGATAGTTCGAATGAATTGTCACTGCTCTGTTCATTTTTTACTCCATGGCCCCAAATGTCACTCCCATTTCTTCAACGAATTTACAATACCCCCCAAAATAAACCAAATCTAGCCACTAATTTCCAAAGAAGTATTAAGTGACATGAGAGAGTCTTCTCTAAGTTGAGCAAGCTATTGCCCAACTCTAAATTTGGTTGAAACAGTTACCCCAGTCATTTGTTTCAACAACCAAATAGATTTACAGGGTGCTAACATTTTGGCGTCGTTGTCGGGGACGAAATTGAAAAAGATTCCATGGGACTGTATTCCTACTCTAGTGACTCCACACATCAAAAAATCAGTTTGAAGGTGATTCCACTGGTAGAAGAATCCAAAAATTTAAATTTTCGTTGGCGACTCCACTCAAGCTTCAAATGTAATTCAGAAACTCCACTAGAATATGAGATCCCTTGATAGAGGTATGAAAATATGTTGATTAAGGTTGGTTGTCATTGATGTCAACCCTTGAAGAAAGCCCCGTATCACAAAGGTTTGGGTAATGGACCCAAGATTGTTTGATGTAAAGATGACTCATTATTGTCTTGTCATGGTTGATAAGAAGTAAATATGGATGAACACCAAAGTGGTCCCCTTATGGTGAAATCCCTCACGAGAATATGCTTTGCAGAGTGAGAGAACCCATGATTAATTGTGGAATAATGAGATGAAGGACATTGAATGTGTCAGTGAAACTATCCTAGATGCATAGTTCTTGTCATGACATTTCCAGTGGTATGTGGAATGCCACATAACTCCTCACGGTTAGAGAGTTATGACCATATGAAGTTGGAGAACCCCTCGTAAGTCTTAAAGAAACCCCCAAGGTTCAAATTGCTTTGCAAAATAAATTATTTTAAATGAAGAAGCCATAAAATAAGGAAAGTGTAAAGCTACATGAAGATATAAATAAGAGGCAAAGCTCACTGATTAAATACACACTTGTACATATTGTATATCTATTTTCTTGCATAAATATTTTTGTAAATACTTGTGGATACATCTGAAGTGGTGAACGTCTGAGGTAGCATGAAGGGTTGACGGTGAAATTCTCGAAATTACAGAAAACCCTATTTTCTAAGGCGTACGCGGACTATCTTTGTATAGGGTGTGTACAATATGCAGGTTGTCTGTGTATAGGGTGAATACGTACACAGGCTGACTGTGTACAGGGTGAGTACATGTTGGTAAAGCCATGGAAACTTGAAAACATGAATATGCAGAGGTTCTAGATTCTAATATCAAGCTCCCAGGAAGGTCTAAAGTGATCAGATACATCAGATCCATCCATTGGTTCAAAAGGTATGTCTTATTTCTATGAATAGTTGGATTTTGATGTATGAATGAGGAATGGAAATGGACATTTGAATATTCTCCCTAGAGAGACTAGTGGCTACATGGGATATTCTGCATAAGTTAGATCTATTGGAATACAGTGCTAGTATATTCATCATTGATACTTCTTGTTGAGGCACATCTTGTATTTCTTGGCATATGGCTAAGGGTTTTTATGGTACATGGTTGAGAGCTTGTATTTGTGTAGTGGTTGATGTATTGAGAAGTTGAATATCAAAAAGGGTTTGATGGCTAAAATCATGCGAGGGATATTATAATTGTTCATGATTACACACACCTATATGGCACATGACTAGAGAGAGAAATATTTGCCTTGAGTAAAGGCTATGTATGAGGATGCATTCACATGGTACAGTTACAGTTTGGATACAGTGACAGGTTATAGATATATGTGAAAGAAGCTACAGAGGGTCAGAAGTTTTCAAGAGAAAGGAACCCCCAGTTTTAGAAGGAATACACAAGCTACATAACAGATAGGGTGGGTAATATGTGGGCTTCATAATAGATAGGGCGCGTACATACATGGGTTGCAGCACTACAGGTCACGTACCTGTTGTGTTTTTGTAGATACATGTTCATTTCAGGTACAAATTGATTACAAGATAGTTGTATAGGTTGGATACAGGTCAGTGGTACAGGTTGATACAGTTGTACAAAAGTATATCTCATAGTGAAAGTGTGACAATGGTTCCATCATTCTACTTATACTTCAAGGCGGTTGGATGGGGCAAGGACAGGTGGTTGTAGCCACCTTCCGGTTGTATCCAAAGAACATAGGAGGTTGTAGCCTCCTTCTAGTTGTAGCCATAGAATTGGGGAGTTAGAGCTTCCCTCAGGTTGTAGCCTGAGAAACCAAGGGGTTGGAGCCTCCTTCCAGTTGCAGCTGGAAAACAAAGGAAGTTGGTGCTTCCAAAGAATGTAATTCTTCAAGACATACAAGAAAAAACATTCTGTGGTTTTCTCCCGATTTGGGTTTCCACGTAAAACACTAGTGTACTGTGTATGTGTATGTTTGTTCATTTCTTATTGCTCATTATAAAGGAAGTTGGTGCTTCCAATGAATGTAATTCTTCAGGACATATAAGAAAAAGCATTATGTGGTTTTCTCCCAATTTGGGTTTCCACGTAAAACATTGGTGTACTATGTATGTGTGTGATTGTTCATTTCTTATTGCTCATTATTGGATAATAATTATACATTGATATAACACTTGGATTATTTGGATAAAAAGGATTATAATTACGCTATTACTGATTCACCCCCCTCTCAGTAATCCAACAATTGGTATCAGAGAAGGTTCCTTTAGAAATCAGTTTAAGCACTAAAAGGTAGATCATGGAGAGTACCAACTTGTATAAAAATGGAATACCACTATTTGATGGACAGAAGTATGGTTTTTGGAGCATAAATATGAATACATATATACATGCACAAGGATTCCAAGTTTGGAAATCAATTATAGATGGATACACAACACCAATAGTTCCACTAACAAATGACAAAGTAGTGAAAATCGGTGAGAATAATTCCAAATCCAAAAATGCACTTTTGAATGGTCTCAGTGATATGGTATTCACCAAAGTTTCACATTGTAAATATGCTAAATATATTTGGGACAAGCTTCGAAATATTTATGAAGGAGATACAAAAGTCAAAGCAACAAAGCTTCAAACTTACAGAGGTCAGTTTGAACAACTAAAAATGAAGGAAGATAAGAATATTGCATCCTACTTCTTATGAGTCGATGAAATAGTGAATGCAATCATAGGATTGGGAGAAGAAATCGAAGAATTTGTAATTGTTCAAAAGGTAATAAGATCTCTTCCTATGAGATTTAACCCTAAGATATCAGTACTAGAATAAAGATCGAATCTAAACTCAATAAGCATGGATGAACTGCATAGAATCTTCACAACATATGAAATGAGAATTGAACAGGAAAATCCAGATGTAAAAGAAGCAGCCTTCAAAGCATCCAAACGATCAAAGAAAAATAAAAATAAACAAGAAGAATATAACAACAACAATGACGTCTCAGAAGATGATGAAGAAGTGGCCAACTTCGTCAAAACATTGAACAAGGGAACCAACAGTAGGTATAGAAGTAAGCTTCCTTTAATTTGTTTTAATTGTTATGGTATTGGTCATTTTTCTAACAAATGTCCTCATAATAAAAAGAGAAATGATGAAGGTTACTCAAAAGGAAAACACACATATAAAGGAAGAAGAACTACAAAGAAATTTTTCAAGAAAATCTTATGCACCAAAGAAGATATCTCATCATCAGATGAAGATGAAGTCAGTGACAGTGAGACAGGAAGAGTTCTATTCATGGTAGTAAAATACTCTGACAAAGAAGACTCTGAAGAATAATATGAAGAAGTCGAAGAATAAATTGAAGAGGCAGAAGTTGACTATCAAGAAGAATTAATGTGTGCCATAGAAGTTATCAGAAGAGAAAAGAAGAAAAACAAGAAACTACAAGAAGAACTAGACAAGAAAAAGGACACTCGAGAACTAGAACAAATGATCACAAAATTGAAGGTTCAAATAGAAGAAAATAAAAGAATTGAAGAAGCACTCAAAGAACAACTAGAAGAAAAGGATAGGATCATTGGAAACTTCGAAGAAGAGATTGTCACATTAAGAAAGGATATCCAAAGGAAAAATATGCAGAATAGCTCAAAAGTTTTGGATGACATTAACAACAGTTAAAAATCTCATTTTGACAAGACCGGACTTGGATACACTCAGAAAGGAAATGGATCAAGCTCCAAAAAAACAGAGAAAGAAACATATCCAAAAATCTATGCAGAAACAGTCAAAGTGGATAGAAGAATACACAAGGAATATTACATGGATACTCCTCCACCGAGAAGAGTCAGATTTCAGAATCAACAATCAATTTATAGGCTTCAAGAAGAAGAAGGATTAAAATAACCTCCCTTCAGAATCTCCTCAACTCCCAGGTATCAAGCTATATTTTTTGTTTTATGCTATGCATGTAATAATTTTGGACATAAGGTTGTAAATTGCAGAGTTAACAACAAGAACAATAACAACTTTTAGATTCATACACAAAGGGGCTATTCAAGAAGACCTAGTGAAACACAGAGAAGAAGTTACAACAGGTTTGAATCTTTGAGCCCTGAAGTGGAATGTTACAAATGTAAAAATTTTGGACACATGGCCAAATATTGCAGAATGACGGTGCATCCTAAAGAACCTAAACATAATAACAACAGTCACAGACAGGAACCTCAGAAAATGACATGGATAAGAAAGCAAGATCAGTATAGCAATGAAGAATGCACAATCACTCTACAAGATAAACATAAGAAACGAGGTTGGTATGTTGACAATGGGTGTTCAAAACACATGACAGGTGATAGAGACAATTTTCTTACATTACAAAATGAAAGATATGGATCAGTCTCCTTCGGAAATGATGATTCAACCAAAATCATTGGAAAAGGAACAGTCTGAATTGGGAACAAGAATGAAAAGGAAGAAAATGTTCTACTAGTAGAAGATATGAAACATAAACTTCTAAGTGTGAGTCAAATGTGTGACCAAGGTCATAAAGTTACTTTCGATTCACAAAAGTGTGAGATAAGAAGAGAAGGTTCAGGGAAATTGATTTCTATAGCTGAAGGAACTTAAAGAAACATATATGTGTTAAGTGAAATTGGAAATGAAAAGTCTTTTCTAGGAAAGGAAGATGAAAGTTGGCTATGGCACAGAAGAATGGGTCACATGCATTTTGATAACCTTGTCAAAATCAACAAAAGAGAAGCAGTCAGAGAAATTCCCTAGATCATGAAACCAACTAACACTTTATGCAAGCATTGTCAACAAGGAAAGCAAACAAAGACTAGGTTCAAATCAAAGGAATATTCAATGACAAGACCGCTAGAAATTGTACATACTGATCTAGCTGGACCAACTACAACAAATCGATTAAAAGGTGAGAGATACTTTATGTTATTAGTTGATGATTATACAAGAATGATTACAGTTTTCTTTCTCAAGAATAAGTCATAAGCTTTTGAAAACTTCAATATCTACAAGGAAATGGTTGAAAATGAGATGGATTCAAGAATCAAATGTTTGAGATCTGATAATGGAGAAGAATTCACCTCAAAGGAATTTATGGACTACTGCAGCAATCATGGAATAAAAAGACAATTCTCCATTGCTAGGACACCCCAACAGAATGGAGTTGTTGAAAGAAAGAACATGATAGTACAAGAAATGGCTTGAACAATGCTAATGGATTCAAAATTGAGAGATATTTTTTGGACACATGCAATGCATACAACAACTCACATTCAAAATAGAGTAGTGATCAGAAACAAAACCAACAAAACTCCTTATGATCTATGGAAAGGAAGACCAACAAATTTGAAGCACTTTGGAGTTTTTGGAAGCAAATGCTATATCAAAATAGGCAATGGAATAATGGGAAAGTTTGACTCTTGGGTGGAAAAATGAGTACTTGTTGGTTAATCAAGTACAAGGAAAGAATACAAGTGTTACAATCTAGGATTGAACAAAGTTGTGGAAAGCATCAACGTGAAAATTGATGAAACAGGAAGACCAGAATCAAAGGAAGAAGAAAATGAATCAATGAAACAACCCTTAGAAGAAGCAGAAGATGAAAAAGAAGTAGAAGAGGAAGATGAAGAGAATCCAAAATAAGCGGAAGAGAATGTTCAACAAGTGCCTCCAAAGACACCCAGTAAACGAGTACAGAAGAATCACCCTTCAGAATAGATTATCGAAAACAAAGATGCAGAAGTTGAGACTAGAAGAAAAATCCATTCACCAGAACAAGCACACCTAGAACTCTCATCTACAATTGAACCAAATTGTTTTGGAGAAGCCAACAAGGATGAATTTTGGAAAAAGGCCATGGATGAAGAATTCGATCAAATAGAGAAAAATGACACTTGGGAACTGGTTCCAAGACTAAAGAATAAAAATGTGATCGACACAAAGTGGGTCTTTAGGAATAAATTGAATGACGATGTACAAGTTACAAGGAACAAAGCTAGATTGATATGTAAAGGATATGCACAGGTTGAAGGAATCAACTTTGAAGAGACAGTTGCCCCAGTTGCCAGAATGGAAGCAATCTGTTTTCTTTTAGCTTATGCATGCTCCAAAAATATTAAAATGTATCAGATGGACTGATGGGTGTTCTATATGAACTAAATATATGCCAAAGGTAGAAGGAATGGTAGTAGTATAGTCTAACTAAGGAAGTGGCTATCTAAGGGATAATCTACTCAAGAAAACATATCTAATGAGAAAACCCTACTAAGGAACATGAAACTATGTAACCTAAGTACTTTTGGGCCAAGGATCGATGGATAGTTCTAAGAAAGAAAGTAAAAACCCTATATAAAGAAAACTAGTTCATAACAATAAGCAAAAGTAACTATTAAGCATAACAATAAGCAAATAACAAAATCAAACAACTTTAACTTGCCAACCTAAATTCAATGAGCAACTACCCTATGAAAGAAAATAAATAAACAAGACAACAACTATTCTATTAAAGCAAGCAAGCAAAAACAACTAGATAACCTATTAAAGCAAGTAAACAAAACAACTAACTAACCTATTAAAGCAAGTAAAACAAGTATGCAAAACAACTAAATAAACTATTAAGGCAAGTAAACAACTAACTACTCTAAGATAGCTTCTACTGCAAGTAATCAAATTAAAATTTCTCATTGAACAACTATTTAGCCTAAGAGGCAAGTGTACTATATTCTTAATTAAAATTTCAAAACTATTTCCAATTCATAAAAGGAAAACTATTTAACTAAAAGAAGAAGGAACTAACAACTAACTTTTGATATATGATAAACAAACTACTCTTTAATCTACCAAAGAAAAAGACTATCTATCCTACAACAACAATAAAACTATGTTCTGAGCTATGAAAGCAAGAAACTATATCTTCTGATCTATGAAAGTAGGAAACTATATCTTTTAACCTATGAAAGCAAGAAAACTATCATTTAACCTATGAAAACAAGAAAACTATCTTTTAACCTATGAAAACCCAAATATAATGTTGGTGGTTGTGTGAATGTCTTTGGTGTCTTATGATATCTCGATGTCACTTGAATACAAAAGACAATTCAAGTGGTATAAGCTCAATACTGATCTCAATAGGAAAGTGAAAGGTATGTATTAAACAATCCAATAAGAATTTAGCCATGACAGAAACAATCGTCAATTACCCTGCACATTCATTTATTAACCATCAACAATATAACGAGATCATAATTGTACTTCTACACTATGTAAGCAAAATTCATACTTAAACTCAAGCATTAACTAATAATTGTAATTGCAATTCAATTCTAGGAAAGAAAATACATAAAGTGAAACTATACTACATCTATCTTAACAATTCAAAATACGACAAGGAAAATGCTTGAAAACATAATTAAAACATGACATATAAAATGTAAACTAATGCATGTATTGACTAACAACTAGTTAAGAACATTCTACAATTAAACAGACTGAAATTGACCCTATCCATCCAGGGAAACCTTGTTTAAAAGAAGCATAAAATAGAACTTTGTTCCACTCTATTTTAATTCTCATTTTAAATCAAATTTCAAAAGCATGAATGAAACACAATCTAACATCAAATGACACATGGGGTTAGTAGATGAATTTGCAAATTAGTCTCTATCTATCAAATCAATGCATATTAACACACGTCTTTATACTAACCTGCAAAAGAGAGTTAAGGCAATTAAACTACAACAACAAGTTAATTAACAAACTAATAATGCATGTACAGAAAATAAAGAGAGACAACTAAACTATAAAATGCATAAATAAACTAAAGAACAGTTACCAGACTGTTGGTGGGCCCCCCAGCAAGTCGTGGTCACTTCTCAAATGCACACCATGAGCTCAACAAAACAATTTCACCATTAAAACTTGAAAAATGCAGTCTTATACAATTATGGCAATTGAAAAATGCAAAAACAGAGGAAAACGTTTTTATCTCTATCCTCTACTTTGTCTACTACTCCTCAGCTATTGTATGACCACCACGATGGTATTTATAATATTTACATACCAAGTGGTCGACCACAGGAGGGTCGAACCACTTCTAAAAATGACAAATTACATTAATGGTGCCCTAACTGTCGAAATAGAGCGAGCCAATAATCACCCTGCTCAACAACCTAAAATGAGTTGTCAAGAGTTCAGTAGCTTGAGGGGATAATCACGAGAAAAACCCATGTTTCTGATTCGCCCACCACTAGCCACCAATACCATAACCACCAAATCGCCCATCGTTTTTTTGCAAGATGCAGTGTTGGACAGAGTGTCAGACTGGTTACCATATGCAGAATTGAAAACCATGAACTTCTCTTAAGTCATTCATAATTTCAGGAAACGGACCCCATGGGACCTAACTGGGCATATTAGACACAAAACCCATGTGTCATATTTTTCATATTCCACTTCATGATCCCACAATTTAAGATTTAAGTTAGCTTCCTATAATAGTGTCGAATGGAGTACTAGAAGCAAAAACATGATGCGATTTTTCCCTGCAACACCAAAAAATGTGAATTAGATTCTTGGAAACATAAAAACATGATGAATTATACTAAATATCAACATTAAACATGAATCATACATACTTGGTGTAGATCATACCATTTTGGCACAAAATTCTTCAAAAAGCTTCTCCAAAACATGAAAAACACATATATACATTCGGAAAAAGTGTCTAATAACTTTCATAAAATTGATCATATATTGGGCCCAACATTAGCCCCACACCTAAGATTTTCCAGGTCCCACTGCAAAACAAAAAGAAATTGCCCTTCATGACTAAACTTGCAAAGGAGGGGGTGGATTAGCTTTATAAGCTTCTCCCTCTTGCCTGGGAGATTTTGATTTAGGATTTTTTGTGGTGTTTCAATTGCATCCAGAGACTATTATTGGTGGTAGTAATATCATCAACCTAATGCTTTAGAGAATTCATCTTGGCTTGTAGGACAACGTTATCATGGCGTAAATGATGACTTAGTGTTTCATGCTATCTAAGTTTGAACTGGAGGATTTGGAGTTTTTGGAGGCTGTTGATGACATGTGATGAAGACTTGAGATATATACTATACCCTTGATCCTTTAAACCATTAAAAACAACAATTTATCCACTGAAAAATTAGTTCCAAAAGTGACTTCCCATAAGTGCAACAATTCTGGCCTGGCAAACTTATGAAAAATAGGTATCAAAGTGACACTTGTAACTACAAGACAGTAAAACCTGTGTAAAACCTGAGAGAGGTTTTGTTTTTGAATATGTAATTGACAAAAACCTCTCTTTTTTTTTCAAAAATTCACTTTCCATTGTTAGGAAAACACACGAAGAAAACATGCCTAAAACAAGAAAAAAAGAGTGTTTTATTTCCTGAAAAATTGGGCCTCTAATAGAATTGAATATATCAAAAACCATAATGTATATTTAGAAACTGAGAGAGGTTATTGTTTTTTAATATCTCCTTGATAAAAACATATCTTGTTTTTTAAAAATTCACTTCCAGTTGTTAGGAAGACACGAAAAGAAAATATGACTAAAATAGGAAAAACATAATGTTTTAGTTTTTGAAAACATAGGCCTCTAAGATGATAGAATATATCCCAAACCATAAAGTATATTCAGAAAATGAGAGAGGTTATTGTGTTTTGGTATTTTATGAACACAAAACTCCTACTGGTATCAAAATTACTTTCCCATTGGTTCAGAATCCCAGCTTGAAGTTGGTTACTCAAAACTTGCAGAAGCGCAACGTGCTCTTTGATAGGGATTTTGGAGGCCTTCCTAGAGGATTTTTGGACTGAAAGAGGTATGGGTGGAAATTTTATGATGTCTTATACATAATGGAACTATAAAGTACTGCAAATTCATTATCTAACCCTCTGAAAAACTGACTTGAAGTCAAACTGTCCAAATGTGTAGAAGCCCTCCTATAGCGACTGTATTTGGGGAATTTCTCTCAAAAAATAAAACATGTGCATAAAATGAAGGAGGTTTTTGTTTCTTGGTCTATTATTAAGAAAAACCTCTTTCACTTTTTTCAAATTCATCCTTCTTAATTCAAAAACCAATTTTGAAGTAGAACTTTGACCAAGACAATCATTTGAAAATTTATGACAAGGAATGATGATATGACCATGATGAAGATTTATGAACTTGGATGAGTGGAGGGAGTAGCATTAACACCTTGACACACCAATGAAAATTTTACAACCAATATATGTCAAATTGTATTTCAGAATTTTATTTTGAAAATATAACAATTTGACCTAATAACCCTATCAATCACATGAAAGAGTAAATTTGATCACTGGTGACTGACAAAAGTGACATATACTAACAAAAGGCTTGGTTTGTACTGGTAGGCATGGTTAATAGGTATAATTTTTATCTCCTTTCATTGATCTGTAACAATTCAAACAATTGTTCCTCTTTTCATAAGCTTGTAATACTGATGGCAATAAGTATTTAGCAATTGTTATTGCTCTGTATTTGTCACAAAGAGTAGTTAAGTATAAAAAATGCACAACAAGATTATAACACACATAATGATTTCAACAGTATATAATTTAGCATACCAATACAAAAAACTACCGATATAATATTCCAAGACATTGTATAAAGGCAATATGACAAAATTTTGACAGAAATCCTACTTCCTCTTCTCATGGGTTTTGTTATACAAATGGGCAGTGCTTAGCATTTTTTTTTTAGCTCAGGAAACTCCTCCCAGACCAAAGATATGGAATGTCCTCATGCCATGAATTAACAATAGGCTTCTTGGTCTTCTTGCTCGATGAGGCTGCAGGGGTATCAACAAGTTTCTTGGACTCTTGGTTTGGTAAAGGAATAGCTTGAGCATGAGGGTTTGGGTGGAGTAATAGTCCCTAGATCAAGTGTCTTCTTACTATTCAAGATTGCAATATGAGGGTTTGCAAATTGGTGAATGAACTCATCCCACATTTTCTCCAACTCAACTAAGACAAGTAGTTTGATAAGGCCGTGGTGAAATAGGATGTTATGGGGATTGGTTGCATTCTTTGTCACTTGGGAAGACATCCTCTCAAGACTCTTTAAGAAGTAAAATGGGAAATTCAATGGTTTATTGAACTGAACAGAATATCTACCTTCACATGTAATCAATCTGGTGATGACTATGAGAGGGTTGATTAGCTCCTCTTTTATCCACTCCTTGGAGTATCCCTTAGCTCCAGAGATGTTATGAAATTTGATTTTGAAAACCCTATTATAGCTTGCTCTTGGCAACTGGTGATGTTTAAATCAACGATCTCCAACTCTTGGGATGTTTGTGGCTGAGGATATTGATTCCTCAGAGGCCATGAACACAGTGAATAGGATTTAAGGCAGGCTAAGAGTAATGTAATGTCAAACCTACAATGAACATCTTGTAACAAATTTAAACCAACATAGTAGTCTGTTAAGGACATATACAACAATTTATAGCACACGGGAGTTTAGCACTTCAAAAATAAAATTATCGCTGATGTAATAACCTGTATCATGAAAACAATACATAAATTTTTACAAATATTTACTTCTTCTAGGCAATGTTATCATTTGTCAACTCATGAAACCCTCCCCCACACCTAAGTATTATGACACCTCACAATAAAAAATATAGGAAAATAGTCATTTCTCCCAATAGCCGAAGATTTACATCTTCTTAAGTGTAGAGATAAATTTCACAGATTGATCTGACGAGACGGTTAAAAGATGGCCCCACCTAGAGGATAAGAGATCCTATATATAGATAAGAAGAGGTAGGAAAGAGAGTTTCAAGATAGTCTCAGAGTTAGTTCCCAATGGAAAGTTTATGGAGTTCATTAACATTAGCTTAACCATACATATTTCATGTCAGCTTTGTCTTGCAAGTAATGACGTACATTAGGACAACTTTAAATTTATTAGTTATTTTTTTGTCAGATTATCATACTCGCTAGGTAGTGCAACGTCCCCCGGCCACTCACAGGCCAGGGAATGTCACTCCAAATCAATATCTCATTCTCTGATACCAATTTGTAACGTCCCCTGGCCACCCACAGGCCATGGAATGCCACTCTAGGGAACACTTTCGTTCTCTTACTGCAGAACATACGGTAACATACCCAGTATTCAACTAAGATATGCCACATAATTTTTCTCTTCAAACTGCATACAACTTAAACATATACATACAACACTCTTGCGGAAGCTTTACATATAGACATAAACAAACAATTACATTCTATAATATATGATTTCATATTGAAATAACAATAACCACATATATGTAGCATATACAGGGAAATACCTATAAACATATAGGCAATTATAATCACATATATGATAAACTGTAACATAAGAACGTAAATAACAATGCAACATATAATTTTATCATATGATTGGTACTTATCTTGGAAATATTGTCACCAACTACATACAGACCATCCACGAACCTCCCAGCCTTAGACTACATTATCCATCACTCTCAACAGTGAGTCACCCCCAAGCTAGGACTGAACTCCGCCTAGGTAAAGGGTTCCTAACCAGGCTAAGGCTCATGGAAAATAGGAAATACTTTGTCTCAGGTGCTCACTCAACTAACATCCTACAACCTCTCATTTCCCACATGAATGTCCCACCCAAGGAAGTGTTCCCCTTCTGATCCATAGGATCTTTTAATGACTATGGTTGAGTTTTAAATTGCATGTGTTAATTATCCAATTGAGAAGCTTAATGAAAGAATGAGGAAAAGAGAGGAATTATGAAATCCATATACACATATGCATATCTGAAATGAAATAATAAACAGTAAACCATAACACGAAAATTGATAACGGAGTTCGGCACAACGTTGCCTATGTCTCAGGGCCTTTGTCTCTATGGGGGAGGCTTCTTTATTTCTGTTCAAAAGCTAAAAAGTACATCGCAGCAGTGCCAATTGGCTACAAGACTAATCTGGTCATGTTCTTCCAGATCTCTAGAACCCAGCAAAGAAAATGGCACGAAAAAAGGATGTCTGGAGCTCCCAAAAATGGCCCACAAGCGTCTGCTCTTCAATAGCTTCCCTGCATAAAAATGGCTTTGGCTTGGCTTCCATTCAACATAACTTTGCTTTGACTATCCTCCATGGCCTCAAATAGGCTTAGTTTTTATAGATATGAAGTTAGTTATCCATCCCCAACTTCCTCCCAAAGTTTTGGCTCCAAAAATGCCCAATATCTCCCAAAAATGGATAAAATCCATTAATACAGGCTAAAATCAAATAAAAATCCAAACTATTAACAAAAAAACCACTTTGCATATAAATTTGGGTGCAGCCCCCAAAAATGCGTGCCCCTGGTCACTTGGGCGCCTCCATGTGGCCAGGCGTTGTCCCTATAGTGCGCTGCCCCCCTGTATCCGGCTGGCTCCTAGTCCCATGGCACGGTCATAGGACCCGATGGCTACAAACTAACCCCCGCGTCCGGGCTCGCTCCTGGTCATCGGGCATAGATAGAACCGAGAGATAACAGCCCAAGACCTGAGGGACAGGCCCCCCTCTTCACGCTAGTGGTTACATGGTGGCGACAAAGTCCAAGGGCTAGGCCCTATTCCATACTCCGCGCGTATCTCTCTACAGTGTGGGTCATATGGAGGTGTAATACCACCACGGTCAAAACCATGGGCCGGGGCTAAGCCCCAGCCCTTTCCACCCTCAAATATACTTTCAAACAAACATATATATATTTTTTTCCACATGAATATTAAGTCACACCCGTGGAGCGGGCGGTTAGCTCGATCCTGCCAGTCCGTAGCCGAGAAGAGGTCAGGGGTTCGAACCCAATAGAATCCATAATTTTACAAAAATCACGAGCCAACCACAGGGTGCCACATGGAATCCCATGACTGAGCCACATGCCACCTCTCCAACCAATAAAAAACTGCCACCTGTCAATCTCTGATTCGTCCATGTTCCTGCCACGTATCTGCCACCTGTCACCGTACCTGCCCAGTCAGCCTGTGCTACGTGTCACCCTTACAGTGGTGACACATGTCACCCTCTAACTGGTCCAACTATACATATTCTATTGTCTGTCACTTGCCATGTGTCGTCACCAGAAGCTTCCATGTCATCTATACGGTCGTACAGCCTGTACAGTCAGCCTGCCACGTGGCACTGTATGAACTATACAGTCACCCAATTTTTTTTGCCTGTTTGGGTTTTCGGACAGAACACGATATATTTCGCATACGGAGCCCATTTGACGAAGTAAATATATGGACGAAATCAGGAAGATGAGATAGATGCAATGGAACTGGTTTCATCAGATTCTGAGCACTTTCATTTTTGAGCCTTTTTTAGGCCTGTCAGGCTTCTGGATCCAATTTTGGATCACACCTCCCCACTAAAAGACCTTTTGGTCCCCAAAAGGTTACTGACCACTCAACAAGCTCGTGATAGGCCACCTAGATTGTTCTCTGTCTCTGAACTCTGTCCTGTGCACCTATCTCATCAAGATCAACTGTAACACAATCATGACAACTGATAGTATATTGTTAGCCATTTGAACCCTGTTACATCTTACTGAAGCCATTATCATCCATGTAGACAACATTACTAATGATAGTATCAAAAAGACAACTGCAAATGAACTGATATACTTGTAATATTTGCATGACATGAGCTTTTCTTGAAGCAAATTATGATTGATTTTCCATTCAACAATCATTTCTTGTTCTTGCTTAAGATAGATTACTTCATTTGAAACAATTATTAGTTTGTTTCTTTCTTGTACTGCCTTCTTTAATTGTTCCATTGTTTGAAGTGTTTTATTTTCTTTAACATGATGAGCATTAACCACATAATCTTGACCTGCTTTGGTGAATTGATATTTATTCTTTGTCCTATAGAAGATTACCTTACGATCATATAAATATGGACTACCTAAGACCATTCCACATTCTCTTAACGACACTACATCACATGTTACTTTGTCCACATACTTAGATGCAATTGCAAATTTGTTTGTGCACTGATTTGTTATGTGCATTTGATGATGATTGCTTATCCATTTAAGTGTGTAAGGCTTATTATGAGTTCGTGTTTTTAATCCCAATTTCTTAACCAATTCTTCTGAGATTAGATTAGATTGAGATCCACTGTCGATTAATGTGTCTATCTTAGTGTGTCGCATGATTACCCTTATATGAAACAAGTTGTTTATACAATAAACACCTTCACCAATTTTCCCTATCATACCAACCAATGAGATCTTTGATTCATCACCTAAATCCAATCCCAAGTCTGTGGATTTTGTTGTCATTGCCACTGTTTGCATTTCTTTCTTTTCCTTGAACCACTTTGGCCTCTTCTCAGGATGCAACTACCAACATCTATCCTCATCATGTCCCTCTTTCTTGCAATGCTTGCAAGAGGGCTTTCCTTCCTTCCTCGCCACTGCATTTGCATTCTTTCCATGCCTTTTTCTCTTGTCCTCTTTCCTTGAAGACGATGATTCCCCTGACACACCTGCTTTCCTTGCTTCAATATACATTGCTTGAACAGAAACCTCATCAAGGTTAGTGGGTCCAAACATGAAAACAATGTTTCTAATATGTGCAGGTAAACCTCCTATATACTTCATAAGAGTTTCTTGTGTTTGCAAAGGGATATCTAACATTAATGCCATTTTTTGAAATCCACGGGTGTATTCTTGCAGCGTTTGTCATTTTCTTAGTTTTAAAGATTTCCATTCAATTAATTCTTTTCCTTTATAACCCAAAGGATAGAATTGTTTCCTAAGTGTAGAAATGAAACTCTTCCATGATGGAAATACCTTACCCACTTGTTGCATTCCATTTTGCAACTTCCTTTGCCACCAGATGAGAGTTGTACCTGCAAGTCTCAAAGATGCCAACTTAATTTGTGTGGACTCATCCTTGATCTGTTGCACACTGTAGTAAACCTCCATCTGCCTAATCCAATTGTCAATTTTTTCTGCATTTACTTCACCATCATATATGGGCAACTCAAATTTAACATCAAGTTTTAACAATGGCATTTCATTTTTATGCATATAAACATGTTTCTTTCCATTAGATTTAGAACTTGAACTTGAAGAAGAAGGAGAAGAAGGAGGTGATGATGG
Organism: Picea glauca; assembly: GCA_000966675.3. Classification (NCBI taxonomy): domain Eukaryota; kingdom Viridiplantae; phylum Streptophyta; class Pinopsida; order Pinales; family Pinaceae; genus Picea; species Picea glauca. Next base: position 83,355 of record JZKD02S1976480.1, read on the forward strand.
AGGTGAAGGAGGAATCTGAGGATGATCCTCTTCCTCTTCACTTTTTCCCTTTGAAGATTCACCAAAAACTGGTCTCTTTCGTTCCAATTAATCCTCGTACAAAACTTTCACCATCTCCGACATAATAAGGAATGTTTTCCGAAACTCTTTCTCATCCTAAGAAATCCCTTCTTCCGATGCCATCTTCTCGCTTTGAGAAGCTCTCTTTCTTAATCCAATTAATGGATTCTCTACAACAAGCCCACCTTCACCACACTGTAGCTTTTGCCTGGTTAACATGCAAAACTCAAATCCAAACGTCAACTAGCTCTGATACCACTTGATCTGTAGGATCTTTTAATGAATATGGTTGAGTTTTAAATTGCATGCGTTAATTATCCAATTGGGAAGCTTAATGAAAGAATGAGGAAAAGAGAGGAATTATGACAGCCATATACACATATGCAGATTTGAAATGAAATAATAAATAGCAAACCATAACAAAAGAATTGATAACGGAGTTCGGCACAACGTTGTCTACGTCTCCGGGCCTTTGTCTCTGTGGGGGAGGCTTCTTTATTTCTGTTCAAATCTCAAAAGTACATTGCAGCAGTGCCAATTGGCTACAAGAATGATCTGGTCATGTTTTTCTAGATCTCTAGAACCCAGCAAAGAAAACAACACACAAAACGGATGTCCGGAGCTCCTAGAAATGGCCCACAAGCGTCTGCTCCTCAATAGCTTCCTTGCATAAAAATGGCTTTGGCTTGGCTTCCCTTCAGCATAACTCTGCTCTGACTATCCTCCATGGCCTCAAACAGGCCTGGTTTTTATAGATATGAAGTCAGTTATCCATCCCCAACTTCCTCCCAAAATTTTGGCTCCAAAAATGCCCAATATCTCCCAAAAATGGATAAAATCCATTAATACAGGCTAAAATCAAATAAAAATCCAAACTATTAACAAAAAAAACCACTTTTCATATAAATTTGGGTGCAGCCCCCAAAAATGCATGCCCCTGGTCACTTGGGCGCCTCCATGTGGCCAGGCATTGTCCCTATAGTGTGTTGGCCCCCCTGTATCCGGCTGGCTCCTGGTCCCGTGGCGCGGTCATAGGACCCGATGGCTGCAAACTAACCCCCGTGTCTGAGATAGCTCCTGGTCATCAGGCATGGATAGAACCGAGGGATAACAACATAAGCCCTGAGGGATAGGCCCCTTGCTTCACGCTGGTGGTTACATCGTAGCGCCGAAGTCCAAGGGCTAGGCCCTATCCCATACTCCGCACGTATCTCTCTACAGTGTGGGTCATATGGAGGGGTAATACCACCGTGTCCGAAACCATGGGCTGGAGAAAAGCCCCATCCATTTCCGTCCCCAAGTATACTTTCAAACAAACATATATATATTGTTTGCCACATGACTATTAAGTCACACCCATGGAGCGGGCAGTTAACCCGGTCCTGCCAGTCCGTAGCCAAGAAGAGGTCAGGGGTTCGACCCCGGTAGAATCCATAATTTTACACAAATCATAGCCAACCACAGAGTGCCATGTGACAACCCATGACTGGGCCATGTGGCACCTCTCCAACCAATCAAAAACTGCTACCTGTCAATCTTTGATTTGTCCATGTGTCTGCCACGTATCTGCCACCTGTCACCGTACCTGCCCAGTCAGCATGTGCCACATGTCACCCTCTGACTGGTCCAACTGTACCTGTCATACTCCCTGTCACCTACGACATCATCTGTACGGTCGTACGACCGATACTGTTAGCCTTCCACGTGGCACTGTACGGACTGTACAGTCACCCAATTTTTTTTGCCTGTTTGGGTTTTCGAACAGAACGCAATACCTTTCGCATACGGAGCCTGTTTGATGAAGTAAATATATTGTTAGAATCAGGAAGACGATACGGATGCAATGGCACTAGTTTCATCAGATTTCGAGCACTTTCATTTTTGAGCCTTTTTGAGCTCTGTCATGCTTCTGGATCCGATTCTCCATCACCTTCTCTACTCAACAGTCCCTTGGCTGCCCCACTTCCCTTCCAGGGATTCAACAACAGGTCAGACCAGAAATCTCAGAGCATTGTAGCTACAGTTTTATCACCTTCGAGAATCAATCCCCAAAAATTCTCTCGCTCGAAGATTTTCTCACGAGCCTAACAACCCGCTTCTTCAATCCCGCTCCAAGCTAAGTAGGTACACCAATCGGAAAAGGTTATGGAAACAGGCTCATATATGGTGAGATGGATGTCTTAAGGTGTTGGAAGCCAATTCACATTTTTATCCTATCCTTATAAGCTGCCTACACCAGTGTTTTGCAACTCTTGATTTTCGTCGCAATCTTTGAATAAAATAACGTTATTATTTCGTGCATTTTCACACCTTCCTTTGTTCTTATTCTCATGACTCCAAGCGTGAAAACTTTGATTTCAAAGTCATATTAAAAACGTCAATGGATTGTTATGATCACTCTTGTCTATATGTTCATTGCGTTTCCAATTTTATTATGGTTATACAGTTGGCAAGACTCCAAGATCCTTTACTCATTTGGCATCTTTTTGTTGTTAATATGGCTTCATTTTTTAAGATTGTGATGATATTATAGTGACTGTCATTGAGTCCTTAATACATTGGTGGTTTGATGTTCTATAGTCTTTCATCAATTTCCTTGACACATTGGTTTCATGAAAACATGTTGACGTTATGGATAGACCCTTGGTGTAATAATTTCATACAACACATATGTGATATGATTGAACCCTTGGTGATGATTTTGAATCATTGTTTTGGTTTTGAAACTATGCAAACGCTATGCTTATGCAAATTTTTGGGTTGACTTACCATAGATTTCATTAATTGTTCGAGTGGCATTGTTTTTAACATATGCAATAGTGTTTTGAATTACCATATGCGCTATCAGTTGTACATTGGTAAATGACTGTTTTGCATGGGCTGATCTAGCTCCACCACCCTCGCACACTCGGGCATTAATGCCTTCCCCCTATCCCGGGTTAACTCTATTTTTTTTTAGTAAGCCTGTGAGCTTTTCGACCCTGTGTTTACCTTGTCCAAACCCTTATGAATTCATCCGGCTCACTGTGTGTCATTTCCTATGGAACCCATGGTGTGCATAGAGCCCAATGGCCACCAAACACTCCTACTATTCGACAATGCCCACGAAGATTTGGAAAATAGTGGCTGGTTGTTGTTTATCCAGAGATTTGAGGGTTTTAACCTTTTAGTTGCCCAAGAATTCGCCCTTACCTTTGACGGATGCAGGGCTAAGGTCGGAGATATACAACTCGAGCTGAACGAGGATTTCATAAGATCAGCTATAGGACTACCAGTCATAGGGAAAAAGTGGTTCAAAAACTCCAAAGTAGACGAGGTGTCATGGTCGCTCCTTTTCACATCAAGGAAGATTGTAAGTTGTGATAGAGGTATGCCCCTCAATACCCTCAAACTCAGGTGGCACGAACTTTTGGCAATTTTTAAATAGTTTGTGACCTACGAAGGTCATTATGGCTTGGTATTTATGTATCACCTTTGGTTGTTGATGAATTTTATAGGCTACCCTCTAAATATGCCTCATTATCTTTTACAAATTCTATACAAGATGTCTACAAGATTCAAGTGTGAGAAGGCTGATAGCAACCTTTTCCATCACGAATTGATCAAAGTTATTATCGTCCACCATTTGAGCCTTAGTGATAATAGTTGGAAAGCCTTCCTATCAAGGAATGTCTTTGCCACTCCCGAGTCTGCTCAAGTCGACAAGTTTGTGGTTGCCGAAACTCTAGTTGGACCAGCCGTGCCACTTCATATCCTTCTACCCCCTGTCAAACCCTCAAATTTCCCTGACCTCGACCTACTCGATACCATGGCTGACCCGGGTACCAAATCCAATACCAAGGCCGTCAAGAGTCCTATGAGGAAGGAAGGTAAGGGTGATACTGGTGTCAACAGTAAGGGGAATAAAAACGCACAGTGGATATCCAGATGTGCAAGGAATAAGCCTAAGAAAAATGTTGATCAGAAGCCAATAGTGCTGAGCAAGGACGCAGACTCCAATATTGAGCATTTCCTAGCCGAAGAATATCCCTATTCTCATGGCCTATGGTCTATGGAAACCTATGACTATGTCTCTAAATTACCTCCGTGCCTAAAAAACGATCCTAAATTTCCAGGAATCAAGTTGCACAAGGAAACCCCTGGTAAATTGAAAGAACCCTCACCTGTGATGCCAAATCCCGATCAAACCCCGTGTGCTCAATGTAATGCCTGGCTTGAACATTATTACACTGACATTCCCCTGTTGCAATCAAAGATCAAGTCGTTAGAGGAACGAGTTACAGTGTTGTCAAAAGAGAGAGACAGGCTTCACGCCAATGAGAAAAAACAAAACACCACCGGTTCAATTGTTTTCAGAAATGTCGTGGCAGCAACGACCTTTGTCAATTCAAAGCTTTCATGATCGAATCATTTTTTACTGCCCAGGTATGTATTTAAATGCCAATCTTGTTTTATGAGTTTGATTGAATTAATATAACGGATTGGGTTTGCTTCCGATTAAGTTCTGTTTGTTTTTAATAGATTCAAAACAATTCTGTTGACTTTGAATTATCATAAATGTTTTCGTTATGAATCATGTATGGAAGAGTTGTTTTTCTAAACTCAGACACAGTTACGATTTAGTTAAATGTGACTTCATTTTTCTCAGATTAGTATGAACAATTGATTGTTTTTTAGTCGGTTTGAACTAGGGTAGTCAATTGGTTTTGTTTTCGTTTAGTTCGGTTCAAATAGATTTAAGGAATGATTCTGTTTTGTTTCCTTTTTTGGATTATGACCACATATGACCTATACAGGAGATTTATTTGCTAAAATCAGACACAACTATGATTTGGATTGATACGATTTTGTTGTTTCTGGATTATAATGGCTCTGAATTGGTTCAATTTATTTCTTATGGTTTGATTTTGGGACGATTTTGTATTCTTCAATTAGCATGGACTTTTACGTATGCACTGCATCAATATCAGAGATTGGTTTGGTAAATACAATACAATTTATTGATTCAAAAAAAAAACTCTGTTAGTTTTGGATTTGAAAACGATTTTGTTGATTTCTGAGTCGACATAAAATATTGCATTTATGAATGAGTTGTTTGATCGGTTATAGTTTGTGTCGATTGAAATTGATTCATGATTTCGTTGGTTTTGAATTGTCTAAGTGAATTGTCGGCCCCAAATCATTTCGATTCATTCCTATTTGACTCAATTCGCGAACAATGTTGCGTGCCTTGAATTAGCATGAGTTGGATTAGATTCAAAGTTAGATTTGATACGAATCTGTTAGTTTGAACTTAAATGATTCTATTGAGTGTTGGATTGACATATTATGTCTATATTAAATTGTTATTAGAGATTTCCTTGATATTCGTTTAGGGTCTGTTTTAATTGAAGTAGATTCAAACAAGATTTCATTTGCTATCCATTAGCATAGAAGTTGTGGTTTAAATGATTCGTTTTGTTTCCAATTAGCAATTAAATATTTGAATATATTTCTATTAGTTTTGATAGATTATAACGATTCTGTTTTTAAATTAGACCAGCTACAAAATCGCAAGATTCTGTAGCTAGTCTTAAAATTTAGATTTTTGTTATTTTTTACAAATAAAATATCATCTAAACTTGTCTATTCTTGTCCACTTTCAGGTGCATATGAATTTCAATGACCAATGGGATATGCTATGGAAGTTTAGGAGATACTTTTGTGATATAGTTTTGTTATAGGTTGTTAGATTTAGTCAGGAATAGAGACTTGGGAGATTATCCCGAGATTTTTTGTAAACTATTTTTGATAATTCCCACAAGGATGTTTTACCCTGTGGTCTTTAAAGACTTGTTATTTTTTGTAAGGAACCTATCATCATCACGGTTGGGAGAACAAGACTATGGATTTATGATATAGACTGGGATGAAAGTTGATGTCTTGTAACAGCTTTAGCTTTCAATATATCAAACTTTTATTTCAAGGTTTATTCATATCAGTTTGCAATTAATTATCGACTACTTTAGCTATCATGATTCATTGCAGGTTGATGTGATTTGGTTTATGTGTTGTCCATATCTGATCTCTTTTATTTTAAAAAAAGTACAACATTTACTCTGTTTCAATTTAAGGAATTAAAGGTTTACCTTCTTCGTTAAATGAATCATTTTGTACAAATCTTTGCACACAGGTTTATCTAAATGCGATGATTTGTAAATCATAAGATTGCTGTCAATTTTATGTCTTGTTTATTTTGTTATTGATATTCAAAAGAGCATTGTTGCTTCCTATTTACAAGAATCTTGCAGAGAATCTGGTGCGGGTTTCCTCCCATCGAACAGCTGAACTAGATCCTTTACACATGACAAAGTGGAAAGCGTTATTACAGGTTAGCTTATTAGTGTTATTTAATTAGTTTAGTTAGATATATTAGTGCATATTTATTAGTTAAGATTATTATTTTCTGATTGCCCAGTTTAGTTAGTTTTCATTTTTTTTTCGTCCTCATAAAATTATAAAATAAAATAAAAACAGTTTATGCTGTCACAGGACAGCTCACAAATGATTTTAGCAGGTTTTCATGTAAAATCTGTAATTTGTAAATATTGTACATTTGTAAATATTGTACATTTGTGATTAGGATCTAATTTTGTTGATAGTTGAACGTTGAATTTCATAGAATTATTATAGTATTAGAGAGTAAATTGTATATATTTATTTTAGATTCATTTTTAGTTTGCTTTAATTATTGTTTTTTCATTTAGATTAGTTCTTTTAGTTAGTTTTTCTTTTTGTTTTCATAGGACTTAGATCGGACAACGGAGCCGCTAAACTCGTCAGGGTGGATCATCCCAAACGGCTTGGGTTATTTAGACAACCCCTGACCGGATCCACTCTTCCAGTTGGCGAGCATTCATTTTCGCCTCGTCAACAAATGGCGCTAGAAGGAGGGCCTGAAACTTATTTTGATGGCACGAGGTGGTCGTAAGACTCCTCCACCACCTAACCACTCACCTATAGTGAAAAGAAGTCATTCAAACAAAAACATCCCCCCTCAAACAGAAACCACATCAAATGACGATCTACAGATCAAATTTGAACCAGTAACCCCAAATCCTATAGGTGGTTACATACATGAGATTGTCCGCCAATCTCTCTTAAGAACACATAGTGCCTTCGCCCGTTTGAGGCAACCAAATCAACCTTTGGACCAACCTTTAGATTTCTCTAATGTCAGAGAACAACTCGGAGGCACTAACCTCACTTTGAACCCTACAGATCCAATCGTCACTCCTACTATAGGAGGGTCTGGAATACCACCCTCACCACCTCCATCACCTCCTTCTTCTTCTGGAGAAGACTCTTCTGACGAAGGCAGTACTCCTTCTTGGCCTTCCACACCACCTACACCAATGGCCAACCAGAACAATCCTTCCAGACCTTGGCTTGACCAGGATGCAGTAGCCATACCTGGGCCTCAACATCCCTTACCCAAACATCCAAAGAAGTGGCTTCCCAAGTTTGACCCTGACTCTAAACAGATCGTTGAAGACCACATTAAAAATTTCATGTTATCCATTAGACTCCATAATGTCGAGCATGAAGATGTAGTCTATAGATTGTTCCCCTATACTTTCGAGGGAAATTCCTCTACCTGGTACTTTGCCCAACAACCCCATACCATCATGTCTTGGGAAAAGTTTGAATCTTGCTTTCTAGAAAATTTCGAAGACGATAAGTCTCCAGAAGTTCTAGTTATGGAGATTTCTAGCTTAAAAATGAAACCAAAAGAGAAAATTAAAGACTTTAATCAAATATTCTTAACACTAAAAAATCGAATCCCTACAGACTCAATGCCCGTCGAGAATCTTATCATAGCATACTATACTAAAGCCTTGCATCAAAGTATAGCCATTTGGGTAAAACGATCAAAGAAAGCTATGTTGTTAGAGGCCTTCAAGGAGGCCAGCCAGATTGAAAAAGACATCCTTAGTTTAAAATACACTACTAGCAACCAAACAGAAACTAGTTCTTCTTCCAAAAAGAAGATCGAAATCCTCCCTAGACCTTCTCAAAACAAAACACAACCTGAAAGCTCGGATTTAGAAAAATTAACTAAAGTCGTTCAAAAATTGTCAAATCAAGTTATAGATTTGAAAAGGTAAGTTGAAGAATCCTCTTCAAGCAAAGGGCCCTACAAACCCCCTGTTCAGGAAGCCTTTTCCCACCAACCGACCTAATCCAACTACCGAGGGCCTTAATCTAGAAAGTCTGCAATTTTCCCTTCAAACCATCTTAGAAGCCCAGGATACATTGATGCCTCCTGAGATTCCTAAGGAGGTAGTCGAACAAGAGACAGTTCAATAAGAAGAGAAATCTTCTCCGAACATTTTTGGACACTTCTCAGATACTATTTTTCAGGAGTAAGACAACAAACAAACCTTCTTCCGAAAACACTACTACTTTGCCTCCAAAGCAATATAAACCGGCTGAGACTAAACAGAGTCATGTAAACCCAAACTTAGATTATGATTTAGTTGAAGATCTAAAAAAGTTAAGGGATAACATTTATGTTTATGAGTTATTAAAATCTCCATTTTTGCTACAAACAATGTTACAAAATATTGCAGAGAATGGCAAGAATGGTAGTTCAAACAAGGTTGTTTAGAACAAAGTTCCTCAGAAGACTTCCACTAAGAATAATCCTGATCCTCATGATAAAGGAAGCCTTCCTATAAATAATGTAAATAATGTAGATAAGTTAGCTTTAGAAACTGCGAGGCAAAATACACAAGCTTCCACACTTAGTACTCGCAGAAATGTACCTCCAGTTTTGTTAACTTTCGAAATATTTAATAGAAACGTGCACAATTGTATGGTAGACTCAGGAGCATCATCTAATGTGATGCCATGATCAGTGTGTCAAAAGATTAACACTGAATTTGAACCGTCTACTTTAAAAATCATCCAACTTGATCAAACTAGTGTTAAAGTCATAGGCGAATTAAGAAACATGCTTATAAGATTATCGTCTAACCCCAAGGTTCATCAAGTTATTGATATTATTGTTGTGGATATTCCAAAAGTGTATGGTCACTTTTTAAGCAGGGACTGGTCAGAGAAACTACACGGCTATTTCGAGATAGATTGGTCCCACCTATGGCTTCCAGAGAACGGAAAGCCCAGCAAGATCAAGGTAAATCATGAACGCTACCTTAAGTTCACGGTCACAGATTTGAATGACCCCAATGAGCCATTCACACCTTCTGTCGATTCACCTGAAATACAAGGGATGGATAACTTTTTCAGAAAATTCATCGTTGAGAGTTCAGCTATCACCAATCCAGAACAACAATCCGAGATTGTAGCATATGTGCAGCCGACAACCTCTACACAATGGTCTCATGCACCCAATAAAAATCAAATTTGGTCCCTTTACTTTGACGGGTCAAAGTCCAAAGACGGAGTGACGGCAACCGGGCTCTCAGC
>JZKD02S1976480.1:117896-129829 GCA_000966675.3 Picea glauca
TTGTTAATAGCTTTGTTGTTTTTCTTTCTAACCTTTTACCTTACAGCTGTCATGCCTAGCAGAGCCCAACTGGGCATGTAAGCACTCTTAATTTGCTCACCTAGTGATGAATTGGTTGCAAACACATGGGTCAGCCCCCCATCACCTGGATCCCACTAAAAGAAGAGAGTTAAGATTAAAATCTGCCTCATTTCAGTTGATTAATGGTATTCTGTTTCGTCAAAATTTTGATGGAGTTCTAATGCGATGTCTTGAGAAAGACGAAGCAGAAAAAGTCTTACTAGAATTGCATGCAGGAGAAGCTGGTGGTCATTTTGGTGGTGACACCATTGCCCATAAAGTTTTAAGAGCCGGTTATTACTGGCCCACACTTTTTAGAGACACCCATACCTTGTGTCGTAAATGTATTATTTGTCAAAAATCATTAGGGCGATTACAGAAACCAGCCTTTCCTTTGCAGCCTGTCTCAGTAGACTCCCATTTTTAGCAGTGGGGCCTTGATATTATAGGTCCAATCAATCTGCCATCCTTGTAGTAGCATAAGTTTATCATAACATCCACAGATTATTTCACTAGGTGGTTTGAAGTTGCCGCATTAAGAACTGTCAATACCAGTCAGGTAATTACCTTCCTAAATTCAAACATTATTACTCGTTTTGGTATCCCTGATTGTTTAGTGTTCGATAATGCTTCTTATTTTTCTTCTCTTGAGATGAGCGATTTTGCTCTAGAAAAAGGAATTAAATTGAAGTATTATGCTAGCTACTACCCTTGGGGCAATGGATTGGTAGAATAAACAAATAAGAATCTGATTAAAATCATCAAGAGAACGGTATCGGAGAATCACAAAAATTGGCATAATGCACTGTTAAATGTTGTTTGGGATGATAGGGTAACACCAAAAACTGCTATAGGTAACTCTCCCTTTCTTCTCGTCTATGGTAGGGAAGCAATTCTGCCACCACACATTCTTCTTCCCTCACTGTAGTTATCACAGAAAATACAAGAAGAATATTTCCCCCCTTTGGAAAACCGAATTAATGCCTTAATGAAAATAGAAGAGGTAAGAGCTCAAGCTAAACGTAAGTTAGATCAGCATCAACTAGTGGTCAAAATCTGGTTTGATTCCAACTCTGCCTATGATAGGAACTTCGAAGTAGGTGATCTTGTCTTGAAATGGGACAAACTGCATGAGGGGAAGGGAGAGCACACGCAATTTCAGAACTTATGTCTTGGACCGTTTTTAATCGCTGAGAAATTGGGTCCCAGCTCTTTCTGATTGAAGAATATAGAGGGGCAGCCTGACACCTATCCGGTAAATGGCCAAGCTCTGAAAATATATTTCGCTTGACGACGACACTTTGTATACTATGTAAATACTTTTCTTTTGTTTGCTTTTCTTTTTCTGTTTTGGTTTGGATTTTTCCCCCTGCGCTTATCAGTTTTTGCTTTGTGAAATACACATACCTTCATTTTGAATTGTTCAGACAAGGAAAACAAAAACATTTGTCGGTAAAATGACTACTGAAAAATTGTATAAACATCAATTATATACTTCTGAAATTTACATCTATGTTGGCAAAAAATTGTTGTTTGAAAGAAGATGACTAATTTCGATCTGTGAGTAAAGCCTGTCATGATCATCCATTATCTTTATATGTTGTCCCTGTTCCTTAAGGGAATGACTTAGAAGATGTCTCCCTGCTTCAGAAAGTTGGTTCGGTAAATAAACCATCCCCGGATCATAATGAAGGAAAATCCTAAAAAATTCTATTAAGGTTTCTGAAAAAATATGTCAAAATAAAGTAATTTTCAGCGTCACCCCACTCAATCATATATCTTTAAAAAATTAAAACATAAAAGAGCTGTGGGAAGTGTTTGTAAACCCGCCGGTATGCTGAACAGGTCTGTTGGCAGCGGGTAAATGCATGCATGATGCCAAGACAACTTCGTCAAGGCAATGAACAGGCCTACTGGCAGCGAAGCAATGTCAGATATATGAAAATTCATAAATATGAAACCTCTTGACCTTAAAATGTCCTTTATTCTGATCTGGAACTTCTTGGCAGAATACAGATGTCGGAGTGGGTTAAATGGAAACCTTTTCGAGGCTATGGATGCCTACTGGAAGCAGTGGCTCTGTCAATAGTATTGGGGATTTTATCTTTAATATCGTGGCTCGCTTATCTTAAGACTGTTATCAGTTTTCATCCTTTGAACACTGCTGGAATATTTGATTAATGATGATGTTTAAACGATTTTCTGGTTGTTGTTTTTGAGTTAGAATTTTCTCACTATCATAATCTGAATTTGTTCTTTTGGCAGAGATAACTGCTTCTACCAGTGTGTCACCATTGTTGGCAGCCAATTCGCATTTTTATCCTATCCTTATAAGCTGCGTACACCAATGTTTTGCAACTCTTGATTTTCGTCGCAATCTTTGAATAAAATAACACTATTATTTCACGCATTTTCACACCTACCTTTGTTCTTATTTTCACGACTCCAAGCGTGAAAACTTTGATTTCGAACTCATATTAAAAATTTCACTCGATTGTTATGATCACTCTTGTCTATATTTTCATTGCGTTTCCAATTTAATTATGGTTATAAAGTTGGGAAGACTCCAAGATCCTTTATTAATTTGGCATCTTTTTGTTGTTAATATGGCTTCATTTTTTAAGATTGTGATGATATTATAGTGACTGTCATTGATTCCTTAATACATTGGTGGTTTGATGTTCTATAGTCTTTCATCGATTTCCTTGACACATTGGTTTCATGAAAACACATTGACGTTATGGATAGACCCTTGGTGTAATCATTTCATACAACACATATGTGATATGATTGAACCCTTGGTGATGATTTCGAATCATTGTTTTGGTTTTGAAACTATGCAAACGCTATGCTTATGCAAATTTTTGGGTCGACTTACCATAGATTTCATTAATTGTTCGAGTGGAATTGTTTTTAACATATGCAATAGTGATTTGAATCACCATATGTACCATCGGTTGTACATTGGGAAATGATTGTTTTGCATGGGCTGATCTAGCTCCACCACCCTCACACACTCGGGCATTAATGCCTTCCCCCTATCCCGGGTTAACTCTGTTTTTTTCAGGTAAGACTGTGAGATTTTTGACCCTGTGTTTACCCTATCCAAACCCTTATGCGTTCATCCAGCTCTTTGTGTGTCATTTCCTATGGCACCCGTGCTACGCATAGAGCCCAATGGCCGCCAAACACTCCTACTATTTGACAATGCCCGCGAAGATTTGGAAAATAGTGGCTGGCTATTGTTTATCCAGAGATTTGAGCGTTTTAACCTTTCGGTTGCCCAACAATTCGCCCTTACCTTTGACGGATGCAGGACTAAGGTCAGAGATATACAACTCGAGTTGAACGAGGAGTTCATAAGATCAGCTATAGGACTACCAGTCACAGGGAAAAGGTGGTTCAAAAACTCCAAAGTAGACGAGGTTCCGTGGTCGCTCCTTTTCACATCAAGGACGATTGTAAGCTGTGATAGAGGTATGCCCCTCAATACCCTCAAACCCAGGTGGCATGATCTTTTGGAAATTGTTAAACAGTTTGTGACCTGCAAAGGTCGTTATGTCTTGGTATTTATGTATCACCTTCGGTTGTTGATGAATTTTATAGGCTACCCTCTAAATATGCCTCATTATCTTTTACAAAGTCTGTACAAGATGTCTAAAAGATTCAAGCGTGAGAAGGCTAATAGCAGCCTTTTCCATCACGGCTTGATCAAACTTATTATCGTCCACCATTTGAGCCTCAGTGGTAATAGTTGGCAAGCCTTCCTATCAACGAATGGCTTTGCCACTCCCAAGTTTTCTCAAGTCGACAAGGTTGTGGTTGCTGAAACTCTAGTTGGACTAGTCGTGCCACTTCATATCCTTCTACCCCCTGTCAAACCCTCAGATTGCCCCGACCTCAACCTACCCGATACCATGGCTGACCCGAGTACCAAAGACAATACCAAGGCCATCAAGAGTCCTGTGAGGAAGGAAGGTAAGGGTGATACTGGTGTCAACACTAAGGGGAATAAAAACGCACGGTGGATATCCAGATGTGCAAGGAATAAGCCTAAGAAAAATGTTGATCAGAGTCCAATAGTGTTGAGCGAGGACTCGGACTCCGATATTGAGTGTTTCCTAACCGAATAATATCCCTATTCTCATGGCCTATGCTCTATGGAAACCTATGAATATATCTATAACTTACCTCCATGCCTCAAAAATGATCCTAAATTTCTGGGAATCAAGATGCACAAGGAAACCCCTGGTAAATTGAAAGAACCCTCGCCTGTAATGCCAAATCCCGATCAAACCCCGTGTGTTGAATGTAATGCCTAGCTTGAACGTTATTACATCGAAATTCCCCTGTTGCAATCAAAGATCAGGTCGTTAGAGGAACGAGTTACACTTCTCTCAAAAGAGAGAGACAGGCTTCAAGCCAATGAGAAAAAACAAAAGACCACTTGTTCAATTGTTTTCAGAAACGTCGAGGCATCAACGACCTTTGTCAATTCAAAGCTTTCATGATCGAATCATTTTTTACTGCCCAGGTATGTGTTTAAACATCAATATTGTTTTATGAGTTTGATTGAATTAATATAACGGATTGGGTTTGCTTCTGATTAAGCTTTGTTTGTTTTTAATAGATTCAAAACAATTCTGTTGACATTGAATTATCAGAAATGTTTTCGTTATGAATCATGTATGGAAGAGTTGTTTTGCTAAACTCAGACACAGTTACGATTTAGTTAAATGCGACTTCATTTTTCTCAGATTAGTATGAAGGATTGATTATTTTTTAGTCGGTTTGAACTAGGGTAGTCAATTGGGTTTGTTTTTGTTTAGTTCGGTTCAAATAGATTTAAGGAATGATTATGTTTTGTTTCCTTTTTTGGATTATGACCGCATCCGACCTGTACAGGAGATTTATTTGCTAAAATCAGACACAACTATGATTTGGATTGATACGATTTTGTTGTTTCTGGATTATAACGGCTCTGAATTGGTTCAATTTATTTCTTATGGTTTGATTTTGAGACAATTTTGTACGCTTCAATTAGCATGGCCTTTTACGTATGCAATGCATCAATATCAGAGATTGGTTTGGTAAATACAATACAATTAATTGATTCGAAAAAAAAACTCTGTTAGTTTTGGATTTGAAAACGATTTTGTTGATTTCTTAGTCAACATAAAATATTGCATTTATGAATGAGTTGTTTGATCGGTTACAGTTTGTGTCGATTGAAATTGATTCATGATTTCATTGGTTTCGAATTGTCTAAGCGAATTGTCGGCCCCAAATCGTTTCGATTCATTCTTGTTTGACTCAATTCACGAACAATGTTGCGTGCCTTGAATTAGCATGAGTTGGATCAGATTCAAATTTATATTTGATACTACTATGTTAGTTTGAACTTAAACGATTATGCTGAGTGTTGGATTGACATATTATGTCTATATTAAATTCTTATTAGAGATTTGCTTGATATTTGTATAGGGTCTGTTTTAATTGAAGTAGATTCAAACAAGATTTCATTTTCTATCGATTATCATAGAAGTTGTGGTTTAAATGATTCATTTTGTTTCCAATTAGAAATTAAGGATTTGAATATATTTCTGTTAGTTTTGATAGATTTAAACGATTCTGTTTTCAAATTAGACTAGCTACAAAATCGCAAGTTTTTGTAGCTAGTCTTAAAATTTAGATTTTTGTTATTTTTTACAAATAAAATATCATCTAAACTTGTCTATTCTTGTCCACTTTCAAGTGCATACGAATTTCAATGACTAATGGGATATGCTATGGAAGTTTAGGAGATACTTTTGTGATATAGTTTTGTTATAGGTTGTTAGCTTTACTCAAGAATAGAGACTTGGGAGATTATCCCCAGATTTTTTGTAAACTATTTTTGATAATTCCCACAGGGATGTTTTACCATGTGGTCTTTAAATACTTGTTATTTTTTGTAAGGAACCCATCATCATCATGGTTGGGAGAACTAGACTATGGATTTATGATATAGAATGGGATGAAAGTTGATGTCATGTAACAGCTTGAGCTTTCAATATATCAAAATTTTATTTCAAGTTTTATTCATATCAGTTTGCAATTAATTATCGACTACTTTAGCTATCATGATTCATTGCAGGTTAATGTGATTTGGTTTATGTGTTGTCCATATCTGATCTCTTTTATTTAAAAAAAGTACATCATTTACTCTGTTTCAATTTAAGGAATTAAAGGTTTACCTTCTTCGTTAAATGAATCATTTTGTACAAATCTTTGCACACGGGTTTATCTAAATGCGATGATTTGTAAATCATAAGATTGTTGTCAATTTTATGTCTTGCTTGTTCTGTTATTGATATTCAAAAGAGCACTGCTGCTTCCTGTTTACAAGAAGCTTGCAGAGAATCTGGTGCGGGTTTCCTCCCATCGAAGAGCTGAACTGGATCCTTTACACATGACAAAGTGGAAAGCGTTATTACAGGTTAGCTTATTAGTGTTATTTAATTAGTTTAGTTAGATATATTAGTGCAGATTTATTAGTTAAGATTGTTATTTTCTGATTGCCCAGTTTAGTTAGTTTTCATTTTTTTTTCTTTCTCATAAAATTATAAAATAAAATAAAAATAGTTTATGCTGTCACAGGACAACTCACAAATGATTTTAGCAGGTTTTCATGTAAAATCTGTAATTTGTAAATATTGTACATTTGTGATTAAGATCTAATTCTGTTGATAGTTGAACGTTTAATTTCATAGAATTATTATAGTATTAGACAGTAAATTGTATATATTTATTTTAGATTCGTTTTTAGTTTTCTTTAATTATTGTTTTTTTATTTAGATTAGTTCTTTTAGTTAGTTTTTATTTTCATTTTCATAAGACTTAGATCGGCCAATGGAGCCGCTAAACTCGTCAGGGTGGATCATCCCAAACGGCTTGGGTTATTTAGACAACCCCGAACCAGATCCACTCTTCCAGTTGGCAAGCGTTCATTTTCGCCTCATCAACACAAGGATAATTGATTGTGTTAGTAAAAATGATCATGGAATCATTGACTGGATAACTGAGTAATGGAAGGAATCACCGTGAAAACGGATCGTGAAAGTGATGGTGAGAATGATGGTCAAGCTGCTGGTAAGGAATCCTCGTCAAAAGTGACCAAATGAGCTAATTCCCCACGATATGAATGCATGTCCCCAACTTGACACTTGTCATATCGGAAGTTACTTTGGTCCACTTGTCCCCAACTTTATAACTTAGGATAAAATAATTATCTATACTTTATGTCTTAGGAAATATTAGTATAATATTCCTTTTTGGCTTAATCTCTCTAGCTTATCTCTTTCCCTTAACTTTTGGCCCTCCCTTTCCCTAAATGGTGAAGTTTAGTTCCCCATATCTTTTATCATGGTCGGTCTGCGCGCAACGATGTATTTATATTAATCATGAGACATGTACAAAATAGTCGCACTAGCCTTTAACATCTAGGCGCTCTGGCCTAATACCAAAACATAAGCATCCCAACTTATAATAATTGACTCACCAACCTATAACACATATCATATACATGAGGTTCGCTATCCTCCATACTGTACGCACTTTAGTTACTGCGTACGGTATCTGGGAATTTGCACATTACATCATTTTAATGCGCATTTCATGTGCGCACTATGCCATGGGAGGTGCATTACAAAATGATGTCAAAACAACTCACCAGCTTAAGTACAATTATATTACATTTAAAATTGGGTTCCACCAAGGGATATTACAATCCCCTCCCCTTATTTGTGCATTGTCCTTAGTGCATCATACAGCCATATACAACAAAGTTTTCAAAAATCTTCAAAAAGATGCGGGTATTTTGTTTGCATTGCATCCTCATGCTCCCAAGTAGCATACTCAGGACCGTACTAGGTCCATTGGACCTTTACAATCCCTATGGATTGGTTCCAGAGATTCTTGACTTTCCGGTCCAAAATGCGTACCAGATGCACTTGAAAAGTGCCTTCTTTCTCCACTTGAATCACATTCCAATCAATAACATGATTAGCATCAGGTATATATTTCTTTAGAAATGATACATGGAATGCATTATGAACATACATAGATGCAGATAATGCAATCATATAAGCAACATGACCAATCCTCTCTAGGATTTCAAATGGGCTACAAAATCTGGCTTCCAACTTGGTGCATTTCCCAGCTTCAGGGAACTCCTGTTAGCTTTTACTTTTAGGAAAACATGATCACCCACTTTGAATTCTCTGTGGGTTTTGTTCTTATCGACACAAATTTCTGTCTGTCTTGGGTAGCTTTTAAATTCTGCTTAATTTTTATCATTTGGTCCTCCATATCCTTGAGAAACTCTAGCCCAACTACCATCCTATCAGCTGGATTGTCCCAACTCACTGGAGTATTCCACTTCCTGCCATAAAGTGCTTCAAATGGGATCATCTTCAATGATGCCTGATACCCATTGTTGTAAGAGAATTCTACCAAGTGTAGGTAGTCTTCCCATTTCGATGGTTTGTCCATCACATACATTCTCAATATATCCTCTATCACTTTGTTCACCCTCTTTGTCTATCCATCAGACTTAGGATGATAAGTTGTACTAAAGTTCATATTCGTTCTGAATCCTTTGAACAATCCTTTCCAAAAATTCGAGGTGAATTTCGGGTCTCTCTCATACATAATTATTTTATGAATTCCGTGCAATTGTGCCACTTCCTTCATGAAAATATCAGCAAGATCTACCTTGTGAGTAGTTTTCAGTGGAATAAAATGGGCATCTTTCATAAGCTTGTCCACCACCACCATGATTGAATCATGTAGCTTGCCTATTCTAGGCAATCTCGTAATAAAATCCATTGTCACCACTTCCCACATCCATTCAGGAATGGGTAATGGTTGCAACAACCTTGCTGGGTGCCTATTCTCAGCTTTAACTTTATGGCATTCCATACATCTAGCGATGTATTCAACGATCTCTCTCTTCATACCTGGAAAAAAGTAATGGATTTTGATCGTTGCCATGGTTTTCTAATGTCTAGGGTACCCTGCATAAGGAACATTATGGATTTCATGTAAAATCATACGTTTCAAGTCCTGGACATTTGGAACAAAAAATCTATTCTTGTACAATAGTATTCCATCTATTCCCAAATTATAATTATCCACCTTTAGTGGCATCTTACCCTATTGTAGCATTGCTACCAATTCTCTATATTGTAGATTTGCATTTGCAGCCTCCAGAATTTTTCTTTTAATATCAGTCTGATACATACTAATGGTTGTATCATGTAATTCATGCACCGTCTTGCTGAGTGCATCAACCACTTTATTCTCTTTCCCCTTGATATGTTTTATATCAAAGTTATATTCACTTAGAAATTATAACCATCTTCTTTGCCTAGCATTTAGATTTGGCTGATCAAATAAATATTTTATAACATTATGGTGTGTTCTTAGCTCAAACCTTATTCCCATGAGGTAGTGTCTTCATTTCCTCAAGGCATGCACTATGTCTTCCAACTCCAAATCATGAGTGGCATAGTTTCTTTCATGATCCTTCAACTTCCTTGATTCATAACATATGAAAAACCCATTTTGACTGAGGAATCCACCAAGTCCTTCATTACATGCATCGGTGCATATGATGAAGTCTTCATATGGTTCTACGATCCTTAATATTGGAGCACTTTTCAATAATTGTTTCAAGTGTTGGAAATTCTTCTCACAATCCAGTGTCCACTGAAACTTCACTCCCTTCCTTTGCAAGGAAGTGATTGGGTGTGAAATCTTTGAGAACCCTTCAATAAATATTTTGTAGTAGCCTAAAAGACCCATGAATGATCTCACCTCTGTCACATTCTTCGGTGCTGACCATTCTCTAATGGCCTCTATCTTCTCAGGATCCACTACTATCCCATCCTTTCAAATGATCTGCCCCAAATAATGAATATGTTTCTGATAAAATGAAAACTTGCTCAATTTGGCATATAACTGATGCTCCCTTAATACTTGCAACACCATCCTCAAATTATGTTCATGCTCTTCCTATGACTTAGAATATATAAGAATGTCATCCAAAAAGACAATGACAAACTTGTCCAAATATTCTCGAAAAACACCATCATTAAGCACATGAAAATAGTTGGTGCATTTGAAAACCCAAATGGCACCACTGTGAACTCATAATGACCATACCTTGTCCTAAAGGCAGTCTTGTTGATATCTTATTCTTTAATCCTTACCTAATGGTATCCTGATCTAAGATCTATCTTTGAAAATATCTTTGCATTCTTCAATTGATCAAAGAGGTCATCAATCCTTGGCAGAAGATACTTGTTCTTAACAGTCACTTTATTCAACTATCTGAAGTCAATGCACAATCTTAGTGTTCCATATTTATTTTTGATAAACAAGATTGGGGTACCCCAAGGTGACACACTTGGTCATATATAACCCTTCTTTATAAGTTCTTCAAGCTGCATTTGCAACTCCTTCAATTCTGGTGTACTCATTCTGTAAGGAGTCTTTGATATTGGCATTGCTCCAGGCATTAAATTTATAGAGAAATCAATGTCTCTCCTTGGGGGTAGTCTAGGTACCTCCTTGAACACATCTTCAAAATATTCTAGGACTACATAATCCTCCAAATTTTGCACTTTATCTCTAGGTGTCTCCGACAAATGAGCTTCAATTATTTGACACCCTTTTCTGTAACATTTCTTTAGCTGTAATGCTGAAATTTCTCTAATGGTTACTGACTTGGGAATTCCCTGTAATTTCCTTAGTTTCCCTTCCTCATCCAGGCAAGTAAATTCTTTGTTTTGACAGTCTAAGAGAGTGTGATGTTGGTCCAACCACACCATCCCAATTAGACAGTCATAGGAACCTAAAGGAAAGATGTTTAAATCTACCTTGGTGTTCAGTCCATTCATGTCTATGAGGCATGACTTAACCATCTCATTAACTTTTCTTCTGGCTCCTGTATCCAGCTACACCAACCAAGATTTCCCATGATTTCTTCTTGGAAAATGAAAAATTTCCACCATCTTAGGGTCTATATAACTATGACTAGCTCATAAATCAATTAAAATAGCAATGGTTTGGTTGTTGATCATACCTTCCACTTCAATCATGTGGGACTGATACTCTGCTTGTTTGTTGTCCAGGACTGCATAAATCCTTGGCACATATTTTCCCATGTCCTCCATTGTTTCATCTTGTTGTACAATGTGAACAACCCTACCTTTCTCACCTATGTGAGGACAATCTCTGAACCTTTAATCTCCTTTACAACCCCAACATTGCATAAGTGGTTGCCTTGGCCCTTGACTCCCTGTGTCAATCGTTTTGGGTTCTTTAGATGTGTGTTGTCCTTGTGGATTATTTTTGAAGAATGGTGGCTGATCCGTTAGGATTTTTCGAAATGACTATGGTTGAGTTTTATTCGCATGCATTAATTGACCATTGGGAAGCTTAACGAAGAGCGAGAAAAGCAAATGAATTATACAACCATTAACATAATTGCAAATCTGAAATGCAACGAAAAGCAGCAAACCATAATGCACAAGTTTGATAACGGAGTTCGACAACTTTGCCTACGTCTCTGGGCCTTTTCTCTGTGAGGGAGGCTTCTTGATTTCTTTTCAAAATCTTATTAGTACATCTTTACAATTGCCGATTGGCTCCTAGACTGATCTGGTCTTGTTCACCATGATCTCTAGAATCTTGCACAACTTACGGTACCTGGAACGGATATACCGAACTCTCAGAAATCGTCCGACAACATCTCTACCTCAACAGCTCCTCTGCCTCAAACTGGCTTAGACCTGGCTTTGCCTCAGCATCTCTTCTCTCCAAAACCG